>JAYMSZ010002715.1:0-11561 GCA_036897665.1 Pelargonium citronellum
TCCAAACACCCGCCAAGCCCTCCGCTTCTTCGTCTCTCAAGGAGCTCGAGCTTGCCAAATTCGCCGCCATTGCTGACTCCTGGTGAGCTTTATATGATCTCTAGTGTGGGTCGGCTTTGTTGGTGTTTACAATTGGGTAAATCAATCAGAATTTGTATCTTTTCAATATGCTGAATTGCAATCCATGTACTCTATATCAGGCTTGGATGCTACTGAAATAGAAGCTTCACTTCTAGCAATGACCTTTAGAGCTCCATTATTTCATATATGTATCCATGATGTGCTTTATGTTCTTGAAATTGAACTGGGTTTTTAGATGTTAGAGTTTAAAACCAATATCGGGCTTTCAACTATCAGCTTAAGCTTTAAGCTTTTAGTTGAGATGTATCAGAGCATTGGTGAGTCACAAAAGGTCCCGAATTCTGCCGCCACCCATATTAAATTCCAGCAAAGGAAAGAAGTAGATGTGTGCATGGGCCACGTGCAAAGCAAAAATGGGCTTGCATGTGAGGGGGCATGTTAGAGTTTAAAACCAATATTGGGCTTTCAATTTTCGGCTTAAACTTTTAGTTGAGATGATTCTTTACATTAGCATTACATCTTTAACGTTTTGTGTCTGTATGCGCTTACTAAATGACCTCAATTTTTAGATTAAGCACTTGATGGCTCTTGGTTGTGTAATGTGAACCTCATATTGTGTTGTGGTTAGGTGGGATTCTCAAGGGCCATTTAAACCATTGCACAACATGAATCCTACAAGACTAGCATTCATCCGCTCTACTCTTTGTCGGCATTTCAGGTACGTTACACTATTTCCTTGTAACTTTATGCTGACACCTTCTTGTGCATGGCATTAGTTTTGGAGTCGGTATCTCATTTCTTGGATCATTATGTATATGTTTCCATTTCCCTGCCGAAGCTCTTTAAGAATCTATGACATTACTCTAAAATTGTTGGGTTTGTTGGAATTGTCCTTATTCAATTTTCTCTGTTCTGAAAATGTATTGTGTTAATGGACTCGGTTTTAATCATCACAAGTACTTTGCCTTAGATTTACTACTAAAAGGATGCTTAATAGTTGGTATGTTAAACACCCTTGTATGCTAGTTTACATGATTAGAAGGATTGAAATAACGCTTGATATGATTAAGCTATATTTGAAATATTTAAGATAGCAAGACTAACTGTAGAGTTTTATGACCCTTGGAAACTATTTGTCTCCAAGCGGTCATAGTGCTTTAACGGATATATTTCAGCAATGAAAGAAAATGCTAATGTTCAACAATTGTGACTTTGTGTCGATGAGTCAATGATTAGTATGAAGTATCAAACTTGTAGTTGTTAAATTCCTAATACCATGTGAAACATGGTAACCATCTGCTGCAAATGCCTACTTGTATTAACTCATGCTTCAAATTTATATGCGCTAAAACTTGGTTTTGATTTTTTTTTTTGTTTTGGAGTTTTTAATCCTTCAACCCTGGGGTTCAGTTGTATCTGTTGCTATCTACCTTTCTTATGGCTAATCAGATTATTAGTACCAATATACTTTCTTTCTTGATTTTGTGCTCTCCAATTCTGATCAACTTTTCCTGTTTCAGGAAAGATTCAAACTCTTTTAGGCCTTTTGAAGGACTAAAAATCGTGGATGTTGGCTGTGGAGGTGGAATTCTTTCGGAGGTACAGCTACCTTTTTTGTGTTGTTAGAAGTTAGAACCTTCCTTCACTTTGTCATATAAAAAATTACAATTTTTAAGGATCAAAATCTTGTAATATTTTGGTGTCCTTTGTACCTAAATTTAGTTTAATAAAAATAATCTAATTATGGGATATTTATCCTTGTAGTTATTCTTTTCATTTTTTTTCAGCCTTTGGCTCGAATGGGAGCTACTGTGACGGGAATTGATGCTGTCGAGAAGAATATCAAGATTGCACGCCTCCATGCTGTATGGTCATCTCTCATCTCTTACACATAAAATTTAGTAGCAGTTTTTACGTAAATATTGGTCAAGAAACTTATGAAGTATCATATTCTCACAACATAGTTTTAAATTATTGGGAACATTTCCTCTATTTTATTCATCATATTCTTAGAACTGATTACAGTGCCTTTCAAGATGCCATACTTGTTATTTGTTTGTGCCTTAGTGGTGATTATGGCTAATCTTTTTATAATATAGTACCTTTGTGTTTTCAAATCCATAGGTAGTTTGGATAAAACTTTCACATCAATGAATTCATTTTTTCATCAACAATAGTCTTTTTTTTTTATATTTAAGATTCTGCATATTGAGTTATTTGTAAGTCACCTTTCTCCAACTCCTGCTATTATTCTGCACTGTAGGGTACCAGTTTCTATTTCTTCCTAGTATTTATTTACTATCTGAATCTGATTACTTATTTTCAACACTTAGTTGAACTTTTGTACTAGTGGTTAAAGCTTTGTTTAATTCATTTTTCATTTCATGGTAATTGTTTTACACATTGTGATGACCAGATTCCAGTATACAAAGTATGCTAGGAAATCCCAATTTCCTGAATTCTCATTGTGTTCTTCGGAGTCTCCTACCAATATGATTAGATTGAATTGTTAGTCACTTAATTAGTAGTAGTACCATTTGTTAAACTGGAAAATTTTTTTACTGGTGTATTAATTATTTTCATGTATATTGTCTTTTGGGCTAGGATATTTATCAACTTTAACTTGTTTGCACAGGATTTGGATCCAGTGACTTCAAGCATTGAATACCGTTGCATTACAGCTGGTACATGCTGATCTTCTTTAGTTACTCTGTAGGTTAAGCTTTCTGGTCATATATTATGTCATGAGATTATTTCTTTTGTGTGTGTATATGTGTGCGCACGCACATTCAGTTACATTTTTTTAATCTTTCAAGATGATTATACTATTGGTGGAATTGGTAAATCCCTTGATGTGCTTATTTCTGACTGAACATTTCTGGAGCTTGACACCATCCAGATGCGTCCATTGGAAAACCTTGTAGCATGTTGAGTTTGTTCTCAGTATGCCCATTGGACAAGTGCCCAATCCTTGGTGATACACTCTCACCTTCAGTTAAGGTGTTATACATGAGTCCAGTAGTTAAGGTGCTATGTTTACCGTGATACATCACTTGCTTGATTGGTGCCACCTAAAACACTAATTTATTTTGGGCCCTGAAAATTCAAATGATGTCCTGGGAACATAAGAATGTTTGGATTTTGTATTAGTGATTGGAATTCCTGATCATGGATGTTCTGTGAAATGAATTGTTTACTCCATAAACCTAAATGATTACTTTTCCATGGACAGAAAAGCTGGTTGAGGAACAGCAGAAGTTTGATGCGGTGATTTCTCTCGAGGTTCTCTCTCTCTCTCTCTCTCTCTCTCTCTCTCTCTCTCTCTCTCTCTATCTATACACACACACATGTTGCATACTTATGTTCTGAATTACATAGGAAATATGTGCGTAATCCTGAATTATACTCACATATGTTGCATACTTATGTTCTGAACTACATAGGAAATATGTACATAATCCTGAATTATATAGTTCTCATTTTTAGTTCATTCCCACTTCAATATAGTTCTCATTTTTTAGTTCATTCCCACTACATAGGATATGTTATTAATAAAGTAACCAGTCAATACTCAATAGCATACAAATTTGTGTAAATTAGTTTTTGTGTTATTTTCTTCATGCTTTCCCTTGAGGGTATTAGAACTGGTCTGGATTTGTATCTGACTTGTTTCTATATTGAACATAAGGTAATTGAGCACGTAGCAAATCCTGCTGAGTTCTGTAAGTCCCTATCGGCGTTGACTGCTCCTGGTGGAGCTAGTGTAATTTCAACCATCACCCGATCTATGAGATCATATGCAACTGCTATTGTTGCAGCAGAGTATATCCTCCACTGGGTATTATTCTTTCACTCATTCCAGAACTTAATAATACCACCTCTCAGTTTCTACTTTCTATTGCAGTGTTTTTAGCATTTATTTAGAAATAATCACCTTGCTGATCATGGTCATGCTTTAGAATGCGCTCTTCTTTTCAGTATTCTGTACTTTAAAAAATATGGATAATATGGCTTCGCATTCGTTGCAGGCATTAAGCTTCATGCTTTAGTGGTGAACTTGTTTAACATGCTTCAGCGGAGTTTAAAGTTTTCTCATGAATCTATGATTAAAATTCTCTTTTGATTCAGTTTCCTGATAACTTGAATTTTGCAATCTTTTATATTCATTTTTATGTTCCTCCCAAGATTTCCGATAATGATTTCTGATTCCTGTGATCCACTGGCAAATGATTCACAGATCCCAAGTATTTGCTCTTTAGTAGTTGTAGTTGGATGGGCAGTGTTTTACAAATAAGAATATTATGGAGATGATGGGTCATTGAACATGCTTCCGAATTATTTGCTATTTTCATGAAATTGATATTTAGGTCGTCATGTTATGTGTGGTATTTGTTCATAAAAAAATGGCCTTTACCCATTGAACATGATGAGTCAAAATGAGATATAATAGTAAGATAGTTATGTTTTTACACAATAAGGGATGAAGAAGGAATACTTCTGAAAAAAAGAAAAGAAAGATAAGAAAACAGGAGTAATTCATGAAAATAAGGATCAAGATGGACTTTGTAGCCTACCAAAGTCCATTTGTTTCTCTGATTTTCTGGGATTTGGTAATTGTGTCAAGTTATGTAGTGTATGATTGTTAAGCCAAACCCCACACTTTTTTTTTTTCTTCAAACCTACTTCTAAGTTTTTTTTTTTTTTTATATATATATTTTTTATCAGCAACGGAACAGCAAACTTGTAAAGGCCTATGTTTCTCACTCCCCCAGAGGGGTACACCCTGTTAGTTGTTAGCTCTCCCCTTAAACCTATAAATCTCAGCCCATACCGTCAACAAGGAGACTCGAACCTGAGACCTCAAAGGGAATCCAAAGCGCATCAACCGCTTGGCCCAACGTGCCTTGGTACTCCTAAGTAATTTTTGTAACGACAATAAAGTTTAATTCTTTCAAGTGAAAAAGGAGAAGTGAAGGGAGATAATATACTCTCTTCCCAATTCTACCTCCACTTTATCATACAGCTATATACTCTTTAATAATTCTATTAAAAAATGGATTTTTTTTTATTTTATTGCCTTTGTTAGTGAACAATCATAACTTCTAAAAGTTGCTTTAAGCCAACTTTTTTTGGGTAGTGTTACCAAACATTCTCTTACTTTTGTGCCTACATTGGCCCCAAGAAATCACCGAATGGTGTCAATTTATGCGTTATTATCTTTTCTGGAGGGGTCAATATGTATTCAAGCATATTTGAAGAAAATGTTCATTGTCAGAAAAAATTGAGTTCACATTCCTGAGAATGGGCGTGTTTCATTTGGTTGGCCTGTGCAATTCATGTTAAGATGGTTTCATTTTGCATTCACTTGGGTTGGAACCTTGCGAGTATCTGAATGCATGACCCGATTACACACGCCCCCACTTTGCTTCCGTTTTTGTAATACTTGTTGGAGTAAGACAGATATTATATGATTCTTAACAGCTTCCAAGGGGTACGCATCAGTGGTCAAGTTTCCTGACTCCGGAAGAATTAGTCCTCATCCTACAACGCTCTTCTATATCTGTAAGTCCGATCATATATTGCTAAAATCATGTCATGCGTACAATTACAGTTACAAAGAATGATGATTGGCGTTTTGATGACTTTGGTTTGAGCAGGTTAAAGAGATGGCTGGATTTGCGTATAACCCGTTGACGGGAAGATGGATTCTATGTGATGATATCGGTGTGAATTTCATCGCCTTTGGAACCAAAAACATTTGAAATGGTAGCCACTGTAGTGCTATAGCTGTGTTTGTGCCCATATTCAGATAGATGTAAAGGAACATTCTTTTTTCTCTTGGAAAGTGTTATTATCCATTCCTGACAATAATATTGTTGAGCTTCCCGAGGAGTGGCTCTACTGATTTCATTTTCACATAGCATTGCCCAATCCAAACCCTACCCATTCGCCACTTGACATTTGTTCTGTAAAAATCAAGTGTAAAGTGTTAGTAAGCCAAAACTCCTATTGTAGCTTCAAAAAGAAATAAAGGCACTCGATCTGGTTTTTGAACTTTTTTTTTTTAAATTAAATTAATAGTTGAACTTTTAAATATTGATCCAAAATGGTATGTGACGCTAGTTTTCGTTGGATTTTCTTGATATATCATCTGAAGTGGAATTTGAGATAATTTAAATAATTATTTATATTCAATGTTTTGGTTGACGTGGCGAATTATGTGTTAGTCGCGTCAGTCATTTATTAAATGATTATTTTATTTTAAATGTTAAATTTCATACCAGTTCACTTAATGAACAAATTGATAAAAAATAATGGCAAAAATTATTTTGGGTCCATACTTGAAAGTTCATGGATAATTTAGGTTTAAAAACTATTTAGAACAAATTGAGTTCATATGTGAAAGTTCATTAACCAAATTGAACTTTTTATTAGAAATAAATGAATGTCAATCTTTGCTTCTTACTTTGTTGTAATTGGTCGACTGGATGAAGGAGAACCAGGTTGACCGGATGTTTGTTTGGAAAGTTTACTTCAAAATCCGATGGAGCTTAAAAGAGTTGGAAGCAGTGGTATGAAATGAGGCTATTTCTTAAGAACTTAAACTTAAAAAGGTTTGATGAAAGAATATGTTTGATAAAAACAAAATTGTGATAATCTGCAAATTTATGAAATAGCGTGTGATGCTCCTGCTTGACCTGGGTCAACGCAAATACACTAGTATCGTTTGTCGTCTTATCCACGTAAGCAAATGTTCTAACATAAGTGTCCAAATTCAATATCCAATTGTCCAGTGTTCTCGCTCCAAGTCAAGATAATCCGGTCTCGTGAACCAGTGATTTACGGGAAGACAACACACTAAAGAACGGAAGTACTCAAGGTGGTGTATCTGGGACGCCGCCTCAGGCGTGAGATTACGTCTCTGCCAAAATACACAAATGCTCTTGAGAGCTTTTTAGAGAGAGAAAGCTAGAGAGATAAGCAATCTTGAGAGAAAATAAGGATCCCTCTCTCTTACCAAGATGGAGTATTTATAGTCTCTTACCAACTAGTGTCACATGTTAGCGTGCGATTGATTGTTGAGAAATGAGGCCCATTTAGGCCCATTGGTGACTTGGGCTTCCTGCTCTTCGGATAGGTTGTTCATGCATGCCAAAAGTGTTGCAGGTCCTCATACGTCTCTCGCGTGCCGGGGTAGCTTGCTGAAACCCTTATGAGCGCAGGGTATAGTGTATTGGGGTTCGGGAGTGTTGGTGTTATGATGACTTATTGGAGCATCTTGAATGTGGTTTGACGAGGCAGTGACCTTGTGAGAGCTTGTTGGAAGGGTGTTGACTAGTTGAGTGGAGTCTAGGTCAACGATGATCGACCGGTAAGTGTCAGGGGAACGAAGCACGCTGGTTTATGATAGAACGCACCAATGTCGCGTTATGTATGCTTCATGGGGCCATTCTAGTTCGCACTTAATTCCCTCGTGCCCGCACTTTGCGGGAGGTGATCATGATGCACTTGGTATATTTCCCATAGTCTCGGGAGCCTCTTTCTCCACGAAAAGTTCTTGATGTTCTTGTTTCGTCCGAGGATGGCCGCGCTCCCCGGGATGCTCATGCTTCATGTAGGCAGGAAAATGAGCTTTCGTGGTTCTCGAATGCATGCATGGAGAACACTTAGAACAATATTGGAGCTCCTTGATCACGTTTGGTCCACGAGGCGGGGAACATTTCACCGGGGAAGGTCGCGCTTCCTGGAATGCTCTTGCTTCGTTTTGGCTGGAAAGGGAGCTTCTGTGGTACCCGTATGCATGGAGAACACTTAGAATAATATTAAAGCACCCCGGTCATGTTTAGGCCGTCGCGGTGGAGAGCACGTCACCGGGGAAGGGAGACAAGACAAAACTCTTTTGTGGATCTGTAATGATTTAGACGTCATCCTTCTTGTTATTATCTTTTCTCAACAAAAAGAAAAAACATTTTTCTTATTTTTTTTTGGTTTATTTTTCCAAACGGAAACGTGCATGAAAAATCAGTAGCGTAAAAGGTGAAGATAAGCATGGCACGTGTATCAGTGAGAAGACTAATGGAGACAAAGATAACATTAATTGAAAATCCTTGCCTTGGAAGAAGAAGAAGAAGAAGAAGAGGAAGATCCTATTTATACTCAATTCAATTCATGAACATCAACACCACCACCAAGAACAAGCTACAACACATTTCTCACAAATCTCATATCAATTGAAAATGTCGAAAGCTGAGGGCCGATTGGCCGTGCTCTCTGCTCATCTACCTGCTGCAGCTACTGCTGCTCCGGAGTCCGCAACCCTGGATCCATCATGCGTCTCCTCCCAATCCATGGTGCAGCCTCCGGGCAACCTCCAGGGCTCCTTGACCGTCGTCGCCGACCGCACCGCCAAGAAATACCACCTCCAGATCTCCCAACACGGCACTCTCAAATCCGCCGACTTTAAGAAGGTTTATTTTCATCTGCTGTTTGGTTGCTCGCTAATCGTTCTACGAATCTGTCCAATTTCGTGCTTGATTTTTTTTTTTTTTGAAATTCATTAGTGATACACGTACTGGATTAGGAGAAAGGTCAAATTTAGTTCCTGAATTATCAATTTAGTTATCCAATTGTGTCAATTTAGTCCAAATGTTTTCAGAAACCGTATAAACCGTGTCAAATGAGGACATTCTGTCAAATCTATGGACGGAATTTGTTAGTTCCTACTTACGTGTCAAATAAAGGATTCCGTCCATGGATTTGGCAGAATGTCACGGTTTCTGAAAACATTTGGACTAAATTCACACAATTCGATGACCTTTGGACTAAATTGACTCGATTGATAGTTCATGACTAAATCGTCACGTTTTGGATAGTTCATGGACTAAATTGGACCTTTTTCCACCAGATTATTCATGCTTTTGATCTACCTAATTGTCGGGATGAAAATTTATTGTGTGTTAGTTAGCTTTGATGCAGGTTGATCTTGATGTGTGAATTCATAGGCAACATGGGTCCACTATATGGTCTCAGATGACCATGTCCTTGATTTGAATATAAATTGTTTATTGGGTGCCATTTCAGATCAGTGTTGGAGATACTATCTCTATGTACTCGAATTTGTCTTTATCATTCATCTGTTTTTCTGAGCATGTTCTTGTGTTTTCTGTCAAGTGAAACCAGTTTAAATTTTAGTCTCAATTAATTAGCAAGATGCTTCTTAAAAATTTGGAGGGCATGTGGTTTTTCATTTCATGGAGCTGAAAGAAAATGCTTCCACTTGACTCCAATATTACGTTGCCTTGAACGAGATTAAATTTTATTTTGGATTTTGAGTTACTTTCAGTTTCTTAATGTAAAATTATAAATGCACATCTACTGATGAGTGATGAGGTTAACATGTTCTCAAAAAATTATTTTTCTTATATTCCCCCCTTCTCTGTAATTTGACAAATATTTTGGTAAATATACAGATAACAACAGGAAATAATGACAAGGGGCTCAAACTGTATGACCCAGGCTATCTTAACACAGCTCCTGTTCAGTCAACAATATGTTACATTGATGGTGATGAGGGGATCCTTAGATACAGAGGCTACCCGATTGAGGAATTGGCGGAGAGTAGTTCCTTTTTGGAAGTGGCTTATCTCCTAAGTAAGTATTCTCAAGGGAGATTTGTAACACATGATTGACTTCCAAGTTCTAAAAGTAATAGTTATGAAAGACATTTAATGTATACTTGCCCATGGGTTTCTAATGCATCATTGTTATTATTAATCTTTTTTCTAGGTGGTATTGGACCCAAAATACAAGAATCAAGATTTTATTTATAGATTTTTTATCACATGATTCATGGATTAGCGAGCCATCAATTGGCATTATGAAGTTTTAATTCTGACCTTTAGCAACATAAGTTGTTTAGCAAATCATTTTTCGTTAAAAGAATTATATTGTCTATAATGTTTGTGTTTTATTATTATATTTGTTTATTGATATATAAATAATTATACACCCTCTTAGGCTCCAATGTTCTTGCTTTGATCAATGCACTGTTACAATACAAAATCAAGTGCAAGCAATCTTGAATAGTCATCCGTAAACTATTAATTGCTTATTGATAGTTGGTATGAAAACTGTAGTTGGTAACTAGGCAATTGTTAGTTTACAAAATAACTATATTAAGGCCTACTGACAATCAAAGACCGTTACTCTTACGATTCACATGTGAGTTTGATAATTCATCTTTTAGCAGTAATACTAATGAACGAAACACAAGGTCAAATACATGAATAATCTATATAAAAATGGATTTAATTAGTTCCTATACTTTTCTTTTGCTAGAAATGGATTTAGTTTGTTACTTGGCTGAAGTGATTCCTCAAATCTACTTGTTGCATTTCTGCATTTTACTTGCAAATATGATTGGTTTGTACAAATATAAGAATCTGTTTCTAACTCCATTTGTTTCCTTCTTGCAGTGTATGGAAATCTGCCTTCCCAAAGTCAATTAGCAGAATGGGAATTTGCTGTTACTCAGCATTCAGCCGTTCCACAGGGACTTTTGGTGTGCTTCTCTTAAACAAGACTTCTTCCTTTGTTTAGCTTATGTGCAATCTTTCTAATAATCTATTTCATTGCTCTTTATCTGTCCTTATTTGGACTAGGTTAGTAATGGTAATCTCTTGAGATATGAGATAAGAAGCAAGTCTTAGGAATTTAGGTTATGGATTATAGGCTTCAAAACCCCCACTGATTTGGCAGCTTGTTGCTTATGAAATATGTAGTTGCTGATTTTATATCTAACTGGTTTAATCTATATGATGTTCATTATGATTTGTGAGGTTAGCTACCAACCTGCCGTTCATTCAATTGGAACTGTGTACCTTCCATTTTGCATATCTTAAACATGAAGAACAATTTGAATTCAGTTTTTAAAGGGTTATATGTATTTTGAGTGCCCAAATTTTTCCGCGAAACCCATTTTGATACCCAAACTTTTATCGTACCCAATTTAGTACCTAAACTACAATTTCAAACTTAATTGAGTGCCTGCACTTTTATTTTATACCTAATGTGATGCCTGCTGTTACCTCCCGTTAATTTGGCCGTTAAGTGGTGTTGACGTGGACATTTCTCTACATCGGTGTAAAAAAATCGTTGACGTAGACGCTGATTTGGACGCTGACGTGGACGCTTGGCTGCTGATGTGTAAATTTTTTGCTGATTGGCTACTGAGTTGGATAATTTTTGGTGATATATTGCTGAGTTGGATATTTTTTATTAGTTAGAATTTAAAAAACAAAAAACTTTATCAAAAACAAGAAACATAAACAAAAAATAAAATAAAAGAACAAAAATCATAACATAATCTCATTCTCTCCCCAAAACCTCCTCTGTCTCTGTCATACTCTAGTCGGAGATGGCTACTTTGGCCAGAGCAATAACCGGCGTGGAGCTCCGGCGTGATCTCGGTCTTGGCTCGG
>JAYMSZ010002716.1:0-11560 GCA_036897665.1 Pelargonium citronellum
TCAAAACCCGCTCGGATACTATGTTAAATTTCAATAACGGGCTAAATATAATGGTTTGGGCTTCCCATACTAAAAGGTTAACCTTATTAGTAGGATTTCACTTGCACCATTATATTTAGCCTATTTCTTTTATTTTTATCCGATGTGAGATTTTTATTACCCACTTCAACAAGAAGTACTAGCATTTACCTTTTAAAAAAATATTCTAGAATTAATATTCAAAAACATAATTAAAAATCATTATATAAATAAAAATAATTGACCCAGTGTCAGCTTTTTAAACGTTGATGTATACTGATGTATTCCAACACCACCTAACATGAATTTGAAATCAGTTCAGAACCAACCATTGGTTTGTTATGTTCCAATTTATTAGTAAAAAAAGATATAGGTACGGACAGGGGACACAATGGACATTTTACACACAAAAACCAAACACCGAAAGTGGCATACTCGTAAATAAAAGTGAACATCGAGCGTAACCTCATGTGATTCGAGATCCGATTCTCAACCTGAAACTTCAATTTTTGTTTGCTTATGTTTTTTTTGACCGTTGGCTTTTCTCAACTTTCTGTGCTCTCTGTCTGTGTGATCAAGATCAACCTCTGCAATGCAATATTTAACCTGCTTAGCTTCTTCGTCGCATCTCTGTTCATCTCCTCGAGCTCTCCATTATTTCCATTTCCCAAACAGGTTTGTGTTGCTTCATCACTAGTTTTTACCTTATTTTGTTTCTAAATCAGAACTTGAATTTCTCATTTTATATTTCCTTTTCTATTTTACAACTTGGGTTCTCATTGTCACCTTCATTAATATTTCCTTGTGAGGTTTCTGAGTATTCATTTTGTGAATTTCGTTGGAGAGCTTTTAGTTTCAGGAGCTTCAGATGTAGGTTTAGTCTGTTTAATATCATCTTCTGTTGCAGATATATCTACCCCAAAAAAAAAACTTTAACTTTACAAAAGTTTGTATTTATGTTTTCAGATGGGTCTCAATGTATCTGAAATTTTCATCTATTTTTCAAAGTTGAGGCAAATGATAGCTGAATATCACCATCACACCATGGGACACCTGAAGATAGTAAATTATTTTTTCTCATTTTGTTGTGCATTTTTCTTTCAACATTGTTGCAAAAACTCCATCTTCTTTTAATTTTTGTTTTTTCCACCTACTTGGGTTTTGGGTTAAATGGTTGGTTTGCACTTTCTTTTCTGCCTCTAGTATTGTTGCTTGTTGATGGTTGGATGAAGGTTAGCTAATTGGTCCTTTTTAAGCTGTATAGGAAACTCCATTTTTTCTTCTGTCCTCTTAAGTTTGAATTGTTTCAAACTCCACCCCTTTCTAGTTTCTGAACTGTTCCGTGAACCCTTGTAAAGTATACGTATAACTATGATCTACCAAAAAATTTATGTTTAGCTCTATTGAGCTTAATTTCTTTGGACAAGTTAGCATGTTGTCACTCTTTTCCTTGTTGTGTGCATGTTGGATTGATTCTTCCATTACCAAATATGAATTGGAGTAATCATCTTCTTTATGTTTAATTGAGCAGCTCAAGAACAGTTTTTTGAATCTGTTGAGATATTCACAGCAACATCTTTGTCAATTCTTCGCGGATTCAAGTTTGAAGAACTCATAGTGTGCTAGAAAGAAAGAGAGAGATGGGATGTTCTACATCAAAGTTGGATGATAAGGAAGCAGTGCAACTTTGTAAAGACAGAAAGAGATTCATTAAGCAGGCAGTTGAGCAAAGAGCAATATTTGCCTCTGAGCATTTGGCCTATATCCAGGCCATGGGACGAGTTTCTGCAGCACTTCGTGATTATATAGAGGGCGATGACCCTAGAGAGTTGTTATTAGATTCATTCAGACCTATGAAAAAAACAAGCCCTTGTTTCATCACAATCTCATCCAAATCCTTCTATCCGGCATCACAACCCAATCCTACTTTTATAGTGAACTGCCTGAGATCAGGTGGGAACCCGGCAGTTTCAGTTCAGGAGATGCCACAATTGCCTGAAACGGGTTATATTCAAAATTACTCCCCAGTGCATCAATATGGGAGTGACGGATTGTTTGTAATGCAATCTTCACCGATGAACTCTTCATCATTCTTCTCAAATTCCCCTAATAATAGACCCGACCTTCCTCCTCCTTTGCCTCAATCTTTGCAATGGGATTTCTTTTGGAACCCCTTTACGTCATTGGACCACTATGGGTACCTCAATCAAAGTAGTTTTGATGATCAAACTGTTATGGATAATGAGACTAGAGAATTAAGACAAGTCCGAGAAGAAGAAGGGGTTCCTGACTTGGAGAAAGTTGAAACTGAAAAAGAAGAGCCATGTCCGAAGGAAGAAAATGCTAAAATTGATTCAAATTGCTGTATGGAGGAAGTTACTGTTGCAGATGTTGATGAGAACGATGACGAGGACAACAAGGGGGAGAAGGAGAAATCAGAATGTGAAACTGATGTTGAACATGAAGTGAAAGGATTACAATCTCATGCTAGTGAAAGCTTAGAAGTATCACAGGGTCAAAATGGAAAAATTGAAATGAGAAATCAAGAAACAGCAGCCTGTGATGGAGAATCCAAGGAAGAGGCACCCGGTTTTACTGTTTATGCTAACCGAAGGCCCACAAGCATGGCAGAAGTCATCAAAGATCTTGAAACTCAATTCACCATTGTATGCAATTCAGCCAAAGAAATCTCATCTTTGTTAGAGGCTAACAGAGCCCAGTACTCAACATCAAATGAAATCACAGGTTCAAACAATAGATAGCCATTCATTTCTCACTTGCAATGTTCTTTCTACATTTATTAATTAGTGCAAGTAAAATTCTTATGTAGTTACTAGTAAGTGCAACAACTAATTAACTCCATATTTTGATTTTTGCAGCCATGAAAATGTTGAACCCAATAGCATTGTTCCGTTCTAGAGATGAAGGTTATGAAAGCAGTAGTAGTGACTTCTCAGAGGAATCTAGCAAGTTTTGTGGTAATCACCAATCAACATTGGACAGGTTATATGCCTGGGAGAAGAAGCTTTACGAAGAAGTCAGGGTATTACTTATAAACTACCATGGAAAACAATGATGTTGTACAATCTGATTAAAGTCTTTTAATTTTGTACTTGTCAAGGAACTTGTGCTGAATCCATACTTGGTAGTAAAGGTAATGACTATTTCTTCCAGTAATAAACTGATGCCCGTACTGTTTACCTACTTAAACAGGTTTGCGAAAAAGTTCGAATTGCATATGAAAAGAAATGCATGCAACTAAGAAACCAAGAAGTGAAAGGAGAGGATTCCTCTGCTGTGGACAAAACAAGGGCGGCCATTACAGATTTACGCACCCAGATTAAGGTTTCAATACACTCAGTTGAAGCTGTTTCAAGCAGGATCGAAACTTTAAGGGATGAAGAGTTGCAACCTCAACTTGTAGAATTGGTACAAGGGTATGTTTGTTTACCTTATTTTATATGAATAGGCAGACATAGACATTCCAGCTACTCTCACACACAATCCCACAATAGCAGTATCTTAGATGTTCCTCTACAACTGAATCAATGTTTCACGAATCATGAATAATCCAATAACTTTTCAGCATAATCAATTAGACAAGAATCTCATGACTTCCCTTTCCCAAGTTACATTTTCTGTTTGGCAATTTTGATTACTTTATGTAGTTTCAGTTCACACATGCTAGCATACCACCCCCCTCACAGCATAAAGTGTTCGCTCATGCATAATGAGATCAATATCTGCATAAAATGCAATGCTTATCCAATCGCCATTCAACTTGTGAACTACAGGTTAGCCAGGATGTGGAAAATAATGGCAGAATGTCATCAGATGCAAAAGCGGATATTAGATGAGGCCAAGCTTTTACTAGTCGACGCACCTTCGGAACTGGATGCAAAGAAGCATTCTTCCATGAACCCGCAAAGGCTAACCTGTTCAGCTGTCAATCTTGAAACAGAGCTAAGGAAATGGAGAGCTTGTTTCGAGTCATGGATCGCTTCTCAGCGATCCTACGTGCATGCACTGGCCGGCTGGCTCCTCCGAGGTGTGCAGTCTGATCCCGAAACATCTAAACTACCTTTCTTTCCCCGCCGGTCAAGCAAAGCTCTTCCAGTATCTGGAATTTGCATCGAATGGGCAAGATCTCTAGACGCCATTCAAGAGACGCCAGTGCTCGAAGGGCTAGATTTTTTTGCAGCTGGGATGGGATCTCTCCATGGACAGCAGCTGAAGGAAGATTCTCGCCAGGTTCCCATCGGATCAAAGAGATATGGACTCAAGTTAGCGGAGGACAAATGTGGTGGAGACATGGAATTGGTGGAAGTTGGTGATCTAGAGGAGGAGGTTATGACTGGAGAGAAAATGGGTGAAGTTGGCATTAGAGTTGTTTGTGCTGGAATGTCAGCTGCTATCAGCTCACTGACAGAGTTTGCTATTGGTTCAGCAGAGGGATATGCTGCTCTCGTCGAGCAATGGGAGCAAGGCGATTGGCCGCCCCATAGTTCGGATATGGATGTCCAGTGTAACTAAACTATTGTAACAAGTTCTAGCACTGAGAATTATTGCTCACCTTATTCTTTGCTTCCACTTTGTTCCTTTTGATAGCTGAGATATGTAACCAGGAAAAAGAAAATGCAAGATATGCTATTTATACTGAATTGATCCTAAAGTGTTCTAATCCGAGAGTTCACATAACCAAAAGGAACAATTTTGTTTAATAAAACCAATCAAATAAGATTTAGACATCTATCTTTTGTTGCCATTTCACTACCTCATTCTCTTTACCAGTTACCATCTTATTCTAGATTTTTAAGAAAATCATCTACAATTCACGATAAGATACATGATTCGAAAAATCGCCCTATAGATACTTAATACGAATTTCAATTCAACAACTATGTACACAACCATATATGTACTGCAGTCGGGAAAATGCAATGGAGAAAGGTCTGTGTTTCGCTAGTTTAATTTCTTGAATAAAATGTAGCTCCAGTGAACCATCTCTTGCTACAAAAATTTCATGATGATTATATTATATTCATTTAACATTACTAAAGTATTGTTAAGAATATAAATCAAATATTATACGTATAATCCGATGGGTTAAGATATTTTTCTGAACTGTCCTTCAATTCCTTTGAACTGTATTCATGTTTTTATTTCCAAAATTTCCATTTAAAGGATACAAAAAACCAAAAAGAAAGTACACAATAGAAGAAAGTCATCCTCATCAATGGTGGGTGATGCTATCCCTAGCTAGTAATGAACAAAATATCGGTGGCATTAAGAAGAAACACAACAGAAATGATGTATGCTGCTTTAATCTTCATAACTGAATCCTTCATCGTCATCAAGCTCCACTCCAGCATCATCCGATCCCCCCATGATAGAAAGAAAAACCAGAACCGCAACCACCTGAGTTACCAAGAAATACTTGGCCCTCCTCCTGAAGGTTTTTTCCTCCTCTGTTTTTGCCCTCTTAGGTTTTGTCTTGCGCTTCGAATCTAATCATCAGAAAGAAAATTCAGCTTTAGAATGGTTCCAAAACCCTGTGAAGAACAACTTGTTTGTCGAGGCTAACAGAAGCTCAAACCCCACAAGTAGGAATACATTCAAACAACAAACAAGCATGATTATAGGTCTCCTATAACATTGCAATACTATCTATCAAAAGCAATCAACTATTTTTGGTCCATTTGGTAAGATAAAAAACTTGGGCTAGTAGCATTCCGTCCAATACTGAATCCCAACTTGGAATCTGATGAAGCAGTATTGAGAATACGATCACTAGATTACCCCACACATTTTAAACACGGGGAATAATCAAGATATATTACATTGAATGGCTGGTGTTTTAAGATTATGAACAAATCTTAAATATTGTTCATTTTGTAGTACGCTCGACTCTTCCCTCCCAACTCCGAATGGGTAAAGGGAAAGCAAAGAATAATTATATACTCGTACCATTTTCATAAAAGAACTAACCGTAAAATGATGTGCCAGAACTATCAATTCCAAATGATGACCAAATGAAAATCTCATTAATTTTAATATATTTTACAGGGAGGAGAAATTCAAGGCTTCGTTAAAAACACTAACTTTTATATAATGTAATTTAAGAATAATAGTTTATTATTTACAGAACATGCATCCCCACACAAAAAAGATATGAATATAGATTAGCCATCTTTAAGAAACCTGTACAGTTTTTCATGACATTAACACACGGCAGACATTTTGAACATATTACAGACTCCAATTTCAATTCCAATTTTCTGTCTTCCTTTCTTTTATCATATTCACTTCTTCAAGGGAAGTAAAGGGTAGGCATTAGCCTGTAAGAGCTAGTTGAAATAGACGGGGATCATGACTTGAGTTTAATCCAACTCTTCACATGATAGGCTGAGAATGGAGGACTCTGAGAGGCTAAGTACATCCCTCTTAGCCACCCAAAAATGAAGAATGAAATATGTGATTTGTGAGGCATAGGAATGGAATAGGGAGGAGTATGCAGAAATATACAAGCGGGGTGCTTCTTGTTTAAAAATTGACAATCTGATATATATGATATTATCCAGCAGGTACAGAGTACCAGCTAAGAGAACAATATAAGTTCTAACTTCTAACCTCCTACACTATGCCAGATAAAGTATCTGGCATCTTCAATTCTTCAGCTTCTTAATAAAGTTCTTAAACCTTTTCTTGTTCGCAATACTCAGCAAACTATAGCAAAACCTCGGAATAGAATAGTTGCTCCTGAGATCTACACCCTCTTGTCAGTACTAGTTATAAATTTTGGATCTGTTGGTATTAATATGGGTTTGTGTGTTTCTTTATTTGAAAATTATTTATTTGAGGTATCTGCTACCAATACTACACACTTTACTAAATAGAAATATAGGTTCGTCTTGTAATAGATAAAAAATGTGGTTGAAAACAAAGGTTAAGAAATATGTGCAAGTAAAATTGTCTTACTCCAATTTGAAGGACCTCTTCTTGGAGTTGATGATGAAGAGGCTGTGTCGCGTGGTGGAACAGAGGAAGATGAAGAATCAGCATCTACAAACTCCATCTTAAGATTTTCAGCATACCTAACCAAATTACTATGCTCCAAAAGTTTGCTCCGCAGAACTGATGTTTCCTGATTGCGAAGGGAAGAATATTCACAGAAAACAAGCTTAAAATACTTGCACAGAATTAAAATAAGAAGTTACAAAAAGAAAGAAAAATACACACTGGAATCTGTGCATTTTTACCAACCTACCAAACCAAGATTTTTATTAAACTGTTACTATGAAAATCAAACAGTGTGGAACTTACGAAATAAGTATCCACATTTTCATACAGCAATGATCAAAGTAAATTCATACCAAACAAACACTAATGCATGATTAGTTACGAGTATTTCCCATAAGGACTAAAATATTGATAATGAATGTCAATAGATAAAGTTTACCATCATATATGGGATTCAGCATGGAAATTTGCTACATTTGTACCACTCTAGTAGCTATAAATTTCTAAACATCATCCTGAGCACAATTTTGGGATTCCTAAGGAACCCTTTCTCGAAAATCCATGGAGTGGGACTAGGAAAGGGATAATATTATGGCGTGTGACACCAGTGAAACCCAATTTCTATATTCATGCAGTAAAGCAAGCATTAGCATAAACTAGAAGAAATGTCTCCTATGGATCTATATTAATTGGCTACTTTCGTCTTCTATAGTTTGTTCTTATTTTTAGTCATTTTCTATGACATACATGCACATAATCTGATTTGTACAATAGAGTGTGGAGGAAACTATGATTGGAGGCATTGGTATATTCCAAGGAACTCGATCACTTCATATGCTATGATTTGGGTCCTTCATTGTAAATGATTTAACATGACAACAATGGAAAAGATTACAACCTGTATATGGACAATAAATGTCCCTAATATCTCCTAAAAGAGTGTCATAATTTGAATAGTATTACTTTCCACCAAGGGTATAAGTGCGTGCATGTGCTATTTGAGCATATAAACACTAGCCTTAGCCTGATTACTGAAATGTTCATAACTATAACATAGTCCGTAAGATGACTCACTGGTAATACTTGAAGTGTAAAAAGTGCATGCCCAAGAAAAATCGCATCCACACTTGATGGTCTGCATGAAAAGGTGCAACTTGTAAATCATCAAATTGATAGTATCAATTATTTGACATGCAAATTTATGATTTCACTTTCAGCAGAATCACCTATTCTCAAACAGAAAGGTGTACTCCCCCAGCCTAGTTGACAAAGCTCCATAAGCTGTTACAGCTTTCTTGTAGATCTGGTCGTGAATAAGAAAGAACATCAAATATCCCAAAGAAATTACAGCTCACTGGCACTGCCCTTCTAAATTGTGCTTTTGTAAGAAGAGTATAAGAAAAAGGTAAGGTAGTAAGTGAGCACATAAAAACTAATACAGCAAGAACATCAATAGAGAAAGTGAAACCTCTGCTTCTCGGAGCTCAGCATTTTCTTTCGTTATTCCAAGTAGCTGCTTTACAGCATAGACTTGCTTGTAGTATAGAATCTTCCCTAATGGCCATGGAAGATCAGAATAATAAATCTGGTCAACAGAACTCCTGTCAGAACCCAACCAGAGTTCATACAAGATTGCATCTGAAAGCCAGGAGTTGATCATTGCTTTTGTTGATATCCATTCTGGGACTGCCTGTAAGTCAGTGTCTATATCAACAATGCCTTCTTCTCTTAGAGTTTCTATAACCCCACCCTTCTCATTATCATAGGCCACGTTAGCACCAAACTCAACATAAGGGATTTGATCTGACAAAAAATGCAGCAAATCGTGTAATGATGGTTGTGATCATAATGTTTGCAAGGAATATAATTATTTAATTTTAATAAAATTCCTAAGTTATAGCTACTGCATTTTCATAAAAACAATCAATGAGAATGACACTGAAAGTAATAACCACTAATGTTTTTTTTGGGTTATATACATGCCAACCTAACATCCATATGATGACTCAATTCAGCAGTACTGACATGGCAAAACAATTATACTCTCAATAGATTTTTTCTCTTCTTTCTGAAGAGTCAAATGATAAGTCACAAGAGCATTATGAGGTCCCACTTAAATATAGCTTCTATACACCTCTGACCTGTAAAAAATGATGACCATATCCATCATACACTCAAGATGACCATGCTAACCAAAAATTTACATAGCTAATACGAGACAGTCCTTGAGTCCATAGAACGAAGAAACAAAGCCTTAGACTTAGCCATGCTCATATACAAGTTGTAATCTTAATTTGACTTTTCACATGAACGAATTGCGTATCCATCATTCCACTAAGTTGCTCATGTCATTTTCATCATCAAGCAGTTATAGTGGCCAACCTGACTTTAGGACATATACTGATGCATGTAAGTTTATACCTCATGTTATCAGTATATGATATCCCTAGGTTGAGAATAATAGTTTAATATAGAGACCAAGAACAACAATCTTTGAACACGTAATGGTTCTTATGAAGGCTTTTAAAGTGTACATGTTACAGCCTTGTATTATGGAGTCCAATTGAAGACTTTTAGATGGTGGGCGAAGCTGCTCAGAACATGGGAATGCATAAGCCTAAGTTTGGGATGTATGATATTGTAAGGATTTCTCAGGTGAATGTCCATTTTTACTTCTTTTTTTGCTTTCTCAAATTTAGTTTTGGTAGTCTGAGTTCTCTTGGAGGTTTCTTTAACCTTTTGAAGTCAAGGGTATATGTGTCAAAAGTAATTGGTTTAGAAATGGAAAATCCCACATTTCTTAAATTTTCCATGTAAATAGAATAAAAGGAAAAATAATTTTTTCATGCTAATAAGAACTATACCAGAAAAAACAGATGAGAAAATTACAAACCAAGTGATCAAAATCTGTAAACAGAAACTGGTCTCACATAGTTGATAAATTTGAAGCATAATCTAAGCAGTCACATGATAAGACAACAAAGCACAATTCAAAGCTAAATATATGAAGAGAGGCTTCAGAACTACCTAACCAATCAACCCCTCAAAGCAAGAACTGAACAACAAACTCAGGAATCAAAATCTGGAACCATCACTGAATGCACATAATTCAGACAAAATTAAACAAAACAAGAAATTTATCATAAATCTCTAGTATATTCTATTATTTAGTTTATCATAAAATATAGGTGACCAAAGATAGGCAACAGTAAAAGTGGAGACACAAGTCCACGTATAGCACAAAATCTAGACCTTAGGAAGTATGCAATTCTTCCCAATAACCACATTGTGACCAATTTGGAAAGTGAAACATGCTAGCTATTGGGTGTCAAAAATAAAATAAACATTAGAACAAGAAATAAAAACCCACCTGAACTAGATTATCTAACTTTGAATGATCTCCTATGACTGTATCTCTCCAACTGCATCACCAAATGAATACTATGATTATGTTATCTAGCTTTATATTAGCATCAGTTGACCGGTCTTTGTAACAAGACCACATCTGAAACATGATCTAAGTAACCAAAGGAGAACCACCAGAGCACTATTCAAAGCCTTAAAACATACGATAGATGCTTCAAAACTAATCAACCAACCAAATCAAGCTCTACAAAACAAAATCAACTTAGAAATAACCAAACTTATAGAGCTAATTTTGGAGACATTGCTTCATGAACATAATTTGGACCACAAAAACACACAAGCTCCCCATTACTACCAAAGTTGAAACATAAACAGAAGTGAAAACAAATAGCCAGCAGAGAATCATTCAAAACCCTAAAAAATAAGCATAAAGGGTACCTGAATCAGGGTAGATGTTGTTGAAAGCCAATTGGAATGGGAGCTTGGCGAATCTGAGGTAGATGTAGACAGGAAGGCAAGCAGGGCAAGCAGTAGGGAGGCCAAAACATGGCTTCCGAGCAACCAGCGTTAACTCGTCTCTCTGGTTGGCTTCGTTCATCGTATGGAGCTTTGACGAAGCAACAATGGCGCTCGCGGGATGGGCTTCACTACTTCGTTGTGCGACAGCGAAACCCACAGTCAATATGATGTGAAAACAGGGGTTTCCTTGGGGTTGGAGAACGGGTCACTCTGAATGTATCCGGAACCGTATAGAGGTCGGGCCGGATATAATTTGTTTTTTTTTTTTTTGTAAAAATCAAATTGTTAACACTTCAAGTTAATTTCTCAAATAAAAAATTGTGGGAAAATATTACAATAGAGGCTCTCGTTCCATTCAAATTGTATCAACTAAATCGTTGAATTATAAAACAACTAATAATTTATTTAATTCTTAACATCATGCAACATCTAATATATGATTTAGGGCACTATCAGGTGACAATTTTGGGTTTTGATTTGATATGTTTGGGTTTTGATTAGATTTGTACAGGTTTATATCGATGAACACTAACTTGAATTTGGTCTGAAAAGATGTTGAGTTCATTTGAATTTTGGGTTTTAGTCATGGGTCGAATCATAATTGATTCGCCATAAAAAATCGGAAAAATACAGCCAA
>JAYMSZ010002717.1:0-11559 GCA_036897665.1 Pelargonium citronellum
ACGTTGAACGTACTTCACCCACTACAACAACCTTCATTTATTCTCATATTTTTCATATGAACGCAATTAATGGAGGTTTAGGCATATGCAGATTTTGAGAAGAAACAGAAGTTTAACACAATTATATTTGTGGGCATCGTCTACAAGATCGAACAATATAAAGATCAATGGTGAATTAAAGATAGTTTAAGGGTCAAGCATGATATGCGTTTAATGTTGAGGATCATTTATAACACTGACCCTATTTCATATCTAAATATGTGAGTGTATGTTGATTTTATTCAATATTCTCTACATGTACCCTACTGTACATTTAAAGAGGAAGGCCTTACTAAATTAGGTTTACTTCAAAAAACTTTTCTATTCTTTGTTATCTGTTCTCTCTCTCATTTTATAACAGATATCATTCAGTTGAATGAACAATATAACTGCAGCCATGTCACGTGTATATGTACAGAAATCCAAGCAGTACATAGCTAAAGATGTAATACCAGAGAAGCAGATAGTAGTTGTTTCCTCATCAGTAAAACCTCCAATATCAAATGAGGGTGCTCATGGAGAGAAGAACACCTTTGCTGCCATGGCAATGGCAAGGCAGCAAGAACACGAAGGCCTAACGCCCACGAGTTAAGCCGGGAAACTTCATCATCTGATAGATTACCATCTCGTCGTTTCAAGAAGAAGTGTACCTTTGCAAAGAAAAATTCAAGGTCATAATCAAAGAACACTGATTCAAGTAGAAGGCAATATATACTTCAATCGTACAAAGAAAGAAGTTATATTACAAGAAGCTGCTTCGACCGTAGGTTCGGTAATAGCTGCATAGCACCCATTGCAACTGGTAATGCATCATCAGAATCACGTAGTGAAGAAAGAAATCGTGAAGCTTCAGCAGGACCTCCCCCACTAAGAGGGTCTGCAGTAAGAAGCTTCACAAGTTGCCTGCCCTGCAGTTCTCTCCGCAAATCTATTGATAATCCAGCACTTTCAGCCACTTCTAAAGCAGCAGATACAGCTCCTTTTCCTGCTAATCTAAGAGCCAACCCCTCAGGGTCCACCTTACACTCCAATTCAACCTGACATATTTGGAAACATGTCAAACAAAATACAAGTACAGTAAAGATGTAGACAACACAGTCTACAGAAGGAATTTACAGGAAGAAAAGTTTTCATTGATATTCCCGTATTCAATTATTTCAAAGAAAAATAGAGAACCACCACCTCTTGCCAGCTGCGATAATGATCATCTGCACTTAATATGTGACTGTACCGCAGCAACGCTTGTCTCATTTGCAAGACCTATTACATTCCAAAAAATTATAACATATAACTGAGAAACAGTAAAATGTAACCAGAAACATTTATGTAATTGCATAAAATAAGTCAAACAAAGCTTTAAGCAAAAGATGGCTAGTAGCCAAATTAAACAGTACCTCGTTCCTGATCGGATCACTTTCAGACAAGTGGCAACTGCACATGGTAAGAACATCTAGTGCAGCATCAAGTTCCCATCTATGCATGTACCTGGTTGAAATTTAAAATTAAAAACTGAACAATAAGGCATAAGGGCATAGGTCTATAATAGATTATGATGAATTACTTTAGCAGCAAAAAGTCACTAACAGCATAAATTTGAAAAGAGAGATAGAAATTAACCAAAATCACATAAACCAATGCCCAGCAAGAAAATAGAATATAAAAAAATAATAATAATCTCAATATGAAACAACAATAATCTATGAGAAATGTAGGATAGAGAACTAACTTAAGTGCGACAAATTTTCCTTCACAATAATAGTTGATAACACCTTATCTAATTTACTTACTTGAGAGCAAGTCCAGCTGCCAGTTGTTTATCCTTCAGTCGCAGGCAATACTGCCAACTGGTGCTCCAGATGCTATGGCCTCCATACCCTTGCGGTTGTCCAGTAATAGAGTTGTTTTCTTCCCCACGTTCAATAAGTACCTGAAGCAAACGATCTGAGGCTCCATTACGTAAAAAGCGATCCGAAAGAGCAAGAGCATCCATCAGTTTCCCTTCATCAATCAATCTGTTAAAGAGTGATACCAGAAAGTCAATATTTTGTTACTCCAATTGTGCCATTAATTGACAATGCTACTATAAGAACAGACAACAAATTTAACCATAGAATAGACAACCTCAACCCAATGAAATATCTATGGTGCCAGTTTTCATGTTGTCATGCAAAGCATGTGATACAAATTATTTTGTCAATGTTATATAATTTATATTTTCAAAATTCTAACCAAACGAAATTTAAAATATTCCATGGGCATGGAAAAGGATTTTCGAGAAGTTCAAGTCAACTTCTCATTGTCTTATCATCTTTTCGTTCATATCCTTATCCATCAACACCAGCATTTTTCCTGAACAAAACTAACACAACAAAGCAACCTACATACATCCCAAGAGCATAATCTGAATATTATAGCAAACTTGAAATTACATGGAAATGTTAGATAACCATGCACGGAGACTATAAAACTAAACAAGAAAGCCACCATTACTAAGTAAGAAATGCGAAACAAGGAATGGACAATTATACCGCTCCACAGCTTTCTCATATGGTTCTTCATTCTCCCAATCAAATGAAAGGAAAACTGTAGAATCAATATCAGCAATTTCAGACTTCGGAGAATTATGGCCAGATTCTGGAATACGGCCACCTTGATGGTCTGGCAAAGCAGATAGGATGCTCTTGCTACCAGCAGTGTCATCGGCATCAGATTCAGCATCACTATCATGTTCACAGAGTCGTTTGATAGCAGCTCTAGCTTCAGGTCTAACCTTGCCATCTTCAGCTGTTTTCTTAGCTGTTACAGCAAACTCTGAAACTCGATGAAGATTGGTTTGCATTTGTATCCATCGGTTCAAAGTTGGAAATCTGGACATCAAAATAAGAGGTGAAACTACAGTAGCAATGCAAATCAAGTTAGGTACAATTCACTTTCTAGGTCGTGCATAGTACCTCTCAGACTGATCAAGAGCAAATTCATAAAACAACCGGTCAGCATCAGGAGCCTGCAACAGTCCACTGTTCAAGGAGCTAGATATAGAAGAGTCACTCCCACTGTATAGTATACTACTCCCAAACACACAAGCTAAGACAGCCCTCACTGGGGATATCTTGACCAAATGTTTTACTATGTCCAACTGGAGAGGATACAGAGGAACTCCAGGAATGGCAGAGGTACGGCTGTAAAAATTAGGCTTAGCTCCTTTAGAAGAGGGAGAGAGAAGTTTACTCTCAAATCCATTACTTGGACAAGTAGGAATAACTGGAATGCATGCCCATCCATGACCAGACCGCGGAGGATAAACTGGAGGAACACATGCTGAAATCACTTCATGGACAAAATCAGCACACATGATTTCAGCCACCTTTTCAGCTGCATCAGTGCTGCCTCGATCAAAAACTAGTCGTGTTAAAAGCTGCAAGTACAACAATGAAGCATTAACTAAAATGATAAATTCATACGACATATATTTTGAAACTCCTTAAACCACTAACTTATTCGCGACTAAACAGTTTCCTGTATATTGAAAATCAGGAAAAAAATCTCAAATTCCGCTCCAAATTTGAGTCAGTATCCTAACCAAAATTACATTTCAGAAGACTTTCAGATGTAAGATACAAACCCAAATAGGTAGGCCAATAATGCACAATGGAACTTGTCATTACAAACGGATTAATATCCATTTGACTTTGAATGGGGAGTCACCGAGTCAGGAATGAGTGTCAATTCAGGGTATATTTTAAGATGTCAGACCTCATAAAGTACTTTAAAAAGTATATAGATGAAAATGAAGAAAAAAGCATGTGAATAAAAAAGAAAGTACAAGAAAGAGGATGAGATGTCACCTTAAAAAATATAAACACAAAGACTACAACATCACAACCATCCAATCCCTTTGAATATCTGCTAAAGATGTACCCCTTAATAGACCAAAGTAATACACCAAATAAATTCAAGAAAGACAGCTTTATACTACAAAAGAACATCGCTAAGAAACTTTCCCCCTCTTTTAGAACTAAAACCCAAGTACTTAATCAAGGGTGAGCATGGATCATCACTTTTCTGATCTGTCACTTTGGAACATAATATAAGGCATTACTGAACAAAGCTTATACCAATATACCTTACAGCACATATACAATAGACAAGAGTATCTTACATCTTTAGGCCACTCATAGATGAGAGAGAAGAAGTTGAAATCATGAGTAGTATCTGTGCCGTCAACTATATCACCAATTGCAGCAATGTGGAGAATGAACTGCGACAGATAAGTTGTGGCCTTAGTACTTAATGGACCAAACAATCTCTTGCCAGTATCTTTTATATCATAACCAACAGATTGTAAACTAGCTTCTCCAGCTGTTGAACTTAAGGGCATTTGAATGTTTGCTCTCAGACCAAGCCCAAGAACCCCGTCTTTGTCAAAATGTAAAAGAACTTTACGATCAGTGTGTTGACCTTCTCCTTTGCTAAAATTTAGCTCTGTTTCTTCATCAGCAACAGCTCTTGCAAGATTATGTAGCTTACCTAAAATTTCATAAGATAATGAGGCATCAAATCATATATTTATTGGTGTAATAATTACATGACCCCATTCCCATCCCTGCCCCTAGAGGAGACAAATAATTAAGAGAAGGATACCACTTAGAAATTGTCTCTTCCCCATGTGAGCATCTTCAATCATCTGCTGTAACATAGCAAGAGCACGTTCTCTTTGACCCAGTCGATGAGACTCTTTTGATGACGAAACGATAAACTGCCCCGACAAAGTCGACTGGAGAGACATGGGGTTATCCTGAAGGAATAGTTTGAACAGCATGGTCAAAAAATTGGCATTTTCTTCTTGAGCATTTTAAGTAACCTTGTGAACCAAAAAAAGAAAACTGAAATAATTAGAAGCAAAATGCATGAAATCAAAAGAAAATATATTTTTAAAAATATATAGAGAATGTTATAGATTCTGGTAGCAGCTGATTGTAAGTTAACTAGATAGAGGAGATGCAATAATGATATCAATCCAATCCATCATCTAGGTTCCAATCTTAGGGTTTCAGATCAACTTTGTGTCTGTTACTAACATGGTCCCTCAATTATAACTGGTAATTAAAAAAAAATCCCTGTCTCGCATATATACAAATAAACATCTGAACCTTGGATGGGAGAATGGCAATAGATTTGGCTGTAACTAATATAAACGCAATGAAAGGGAATCTCCGTATCTCTTTTATTCGATACAAACAGTGCCTAGAAGATTATAAATGCAAGAGAATATCCCCTCATATATGCCTAGAAGAATGAACGGTGCACAAACATCTGCTTCCATGTCTAGCAGGTACATAGTTATTGTCCCTTAAATGCTTCTTTCTTTCCGGGATCTAAAGTTTTTTTGTAATAGATTAACTCAATATAGAGTCTGATGGCCTCTCAAGCTGGAATGCTCATCATTGGACCTCTAATCCCATGCTCTATTTTACCTCCTCACAGCTAAGTATTTTTTCATTGATATTTTGTTCCAGTTCTTTAATTTATCATGTATTTCATACAATAAATTGTACTTATTTTGGCTGCTCTTTTTCCTCCGTGGAAATTTTGTTTTACAAATCTGAAAAAACAAAAAGATTAACTTAATTTTTCTCCCAGCCAAAACTAACTCATTTGGGAAGAAAGAATAGAAGCAGCTTGTAAGACCATCTCAACAGGCAAACTTGAGAATTAACTTCTCTCAAGAACTCCGCATTCAGCATTAGCAAATGCAACAATGACAGTTATCAAAGTACTCTTAATCTCAATGAAGTTTCAGCTTATTACCTGTTCCAAGAACTCAAGTAGCCGCTTAAGGACACGCCTTGAGACAGAAATAACTGCCACTTCATGGATTTGATCCCAGTACGTAGACCCTATCTTTGGAGAGCCTCCTGGGTATATCTCAGATAGCATGATTTGAGCCTGAAGATGATATAAGTCAGTGCCTAGTGTATAACAACGCACTACATACCATTTAACGGGTAAGAAAAAAGAGAGGGATTGAAAAATGAAGAAATACAATAAAGACTTCTAAATGCAAAAATACATAGGTACAAGGGAGAAACTATATAAACAACCAAAACAATACCAACCCAATGCAAAAATCAAAATCTATTTAATTTCTATCATATGTTGTTCTTCCACATGCACAGAACATTAATGCATACAAATATCTAAAGGTAGTTGAATTTCCGGCATGTCCTCACTAGTTTTTAGATGGCTTTTAGGTAATTCCCTTTTTCCCTTCTTTTCTAGCAATAAACTTGAGAGAAGTGACAAATATACATAAACCAGGATAAAAATCTTTAGTGGAAAAAAAGCCAATGAAACGATATGTCCAACCACAAAAACTAAAAACTTGAAGTAAATAGAGAGATGAGAATTGCCTGATTAAGAAGCTGTAGGGACACCTCTGCAGTCCTCGCTGAAGTTGCAGCAACATCAACACAAAGAAGAATCTAGTGGGCAGTATATTGACACAACACATTACAACAAGGACATTCATATACTTCATTTCAAAATGGTATTCAGGGGTGGCCAAGAGGCAGAGAGTAGTATTTAGAGCACTTACTGTAGCTAAAGGGCCCAACTGAGAACGTAACGGATAAAAATCTAAATTTTGTAGAGTAGAGTCATCGGCAGCACGAGACACTGCGTCCTCCACCTGGAAAAAAAATTGAACACGATAAAATAGATTAGGAAATACTCAGTGCCGAAAGAATAAATCATCTGTTATTTTGTGAAGCAAAACAATTCCTATATGAGCTAATGACTGCATCTCCACATCTTTAACTCTTCCCAACTGTTTTTTTTTTATAAAAGAAATACTTTAATTAGATAAGAAGCAAATATGGGCTCATAAAGTGGACACATAAAAAGACTGTCTTTTAAGCCAACAGTCCCTTTAATTAAATATATGCCCCTAACGCTATGAGCCCAAAGAGATGAAAGAAAAAGACAACCCAAATTCCATATCCTGAAAAATCCCATCATTCTTCTCGTGACAAAGACCCTACAAGATTGTTAAGGACACACATTGTCGTAAAAAAAATATACCAATTAATTTCATTTCCTGCAGTAGTTCCAACTAACCACTTTATAAAGGTTTTCCCCATTGTGCGCCATGCACCATTAATAACATTGCCATAGGTGGTTTTCACCGTCACATGGTAGGGCTCACTTAATGTGTGTACTTCCATTAAGGTCCAGGACTATGGTGGACTGGCCAAGCACCACCTCAAAGCTCGAAGTAACCATGTTATCGTATGTAGCCTTGAAGTGGTCATCACATGTATAGAGCGACATTTGGAAAACATTATAAAAAATATCCTTTCATCTTAAAGTGAGGAGAAAAAATAACAATTCAATTGCGGCCTTGTTAGAATAAAACTGAGAGGAAATACGAGTTATCTTGAACAGAACTCTTGAAAATGATTTTGTAACTCCTCATGCACAGCATTCCAGCTATACCAAGGTAAGCAGCAAGTTACTCTCAGTCGGAAGTTTATAATATATAGTTAGAAATAGGGTATATTTATCCCTATTGATAATTGGCGCAATAATTCTAGCAGTAACATAAATAAATAGCCTAACCAAACCAAACAGTCCGCTGAGCCCAACCAAGGTTCTATTATGGAGCAGAAGCCAGGAGTTATAGAGTAGATGAATTAATCAATCTTATTAAATTAACTCATCACACGAAACAAGGACTACATCTTTTGCATCATACAGTTCAATCATGCAACCAAGGGAAAGACGTTGCATATTCTATATAAAGCATATTCTATAACCAGATGTGAGGATAGATGACACTGACAAATGAGAAAAGAATATTGTTTTTTTTATAAGCAATGGGCACTTTTATTAAAATTCCCAAGAAAGGAATAAAAGTACAAACACCAAGAGGAGATACAAACAATAAGAGCAGAAGCTCCTGAATTGACAAAATGTCAAAACAATTATATGGTATTTTGTAATTGATTTAACATAGCAAACAAATTTGAGATGATCTTTAATAATTAGCTCTAAGTAGAAAGAAAATCACTGAAGTAATAGTTAGAAACAGATTAGCGTAAAAGATTTTGAATCATACCGATGCTCTCCTGAAGGCACCATCTACCCATTCCACTAATTCAAGGGTAGCTTTATCTTCCGCAGATAATGAAAATCGATGTACTGCCTCTTCTCCAATATCAAACTTCGCCCTTTGCATGCAACTAGACAATCAAAACATAGAAAAAGTAAAATCATTCACTTACATAGTAGAGCACTAAAAGTCAAATAATTTTTAAGATACTAATTTCACATAACCATATTCATGACTAACTGAAATAAAAAAAATAAAAAAAAAATCACATTTCAGATATAAACCAAGTCTATAACCATTAGAGTTAGCAATGTTGAGTTCTAGTATATACGATCACATAGCCTTAAACCAGTTTAACAAACAAATTATTCTCATTCTATTTCAATAGCCCGAAATGTAATGGAGCCTTCCAGCTTCTTTTTGTCAAGTTTCACTATATGATTATAGAAGATGATATTATCTTCACCACTAATCCATTGAGAGAAATGTGCAGTTATGTTTTGGAGTTTGGTTGACATCATTCTCAAAAACAAATTCATTTCTCCCTCCCTCCATTGTTAATAGATGAATCATGCTGGACAAGAACTTTCTTTTACCAGAAACTGCAAAACTAAGGAATCCCTATTAATTCTCACAATGACTTATAAACCAAGTGAAATTCTGAATGGTAGACATATTTTAGATCACAAGATATGAACTTCCAAACATGATAATCCAAATTATTATTAGAGGAAGGCGCAAGAATTGAATTGCGACCTGGAGAGATCTGTCACATGCACCTTATCGTGTAATGAAATATTTGACAATATATCATATTTGCAACTAAAACCTTTCTCATGAATTTTCAAGAAAGAGTAACTAACTCACAGGTTAAGCAACTTGGACGGAGCAGCACGTAATACTGTCAATGCCTCCTTCCATCTCCATTGGCGTTCTGATAAGGGTAGAAGACGCTGCAAAATTGACAACCGCCATTGCCAATCTTCAACAAATTGCTTAGCAATTGATATTCTCCATTCTAGAGCATGTTTTCCACCGATACTTAGACTACTACTCGATGCATGCTCTTGTTCAACAATAGTTGTGGGCAGATTATGATGTAATATAGCAAGCAGCAACCCAGTGAAAGATATAACCATTTTGTTTCCTCCTTCACTAGTAGCATGATCAGTATGATCCCAGGCACATGTATGGGATGATTCAGGATAGCTTCCTGCTGAGGCACAATGTGTCGTACTGAGAGAGATATCATCCATATTCATATGTAAAAGGGAAATTATAACATTAACCAACAGAATCTGCATCAATAAAATAGAATCAAAATTATTTGAGGTTTGAAATAATCAAAGGAAAAGATAAATTAGTCAATATTGCTTATTAATCAGGATAACCAAATAATCACCACATAGTGTATCCCAAATGAAAATTTCATATATAACTTACCAATTTCACATGAAGAAAAACATTCAATGTGTTTGGTAACCTTTAACTCAACAAAAACATATGAAAAGAGACACAGGTTTGGGAGGATAGAAAAATAAAAAAAAATAAAAAAAAGGATACAGTATGCAAAGAGGCATTATCAAATTGGAAACAAAACAAAGATGACCTTGCGAGGAGTATTATTGACCGCCTCCAAATGGTTCTCGAGGTCTTTAAGGTAACAGAACGCCACTTGATGATTTGCACTTCCATCGGCTATACTCCTTTCAATGGATCCTAGAGCAAGAACACTTGATTCCAGTGCATAACGCATGTGCATAAGCTCAATATCTTGCATTCTATCCACACACACACAAAAAAAAAGAGTTATGCAGAGCCAGAGTACTGCAAGCCTACTAAAAATCATATGGATATTTATATCTGGATGAAAATACAGAAATAGATTGATAAAACTAGATGATTGTAAAGTTGAGTTACCATTTTCTCTCATTCTTTGCAACTTAGCATGGAGCTATGTTAGCTTTTTTTTGCAAAACTATAAACCGCCACCCCCCGAAAGGTGTGTGTTTGTGTGTGTGAGTGTGTTGACGATTTGGCATCACATTTGTTCTTTAAGTATTAATGTAAATAGATGCCGAATTGCTCTTTAAGTATTAATTTAAATCCTGTTTTTTTGCTCAATTAAATCAGTCCTAAATGGACTATCGTCGAGCGATGAGCTGCCAAGGTTATGCACTCGTATCAATAATCGTTGAGGCTAAAGGAGAAAGAAAAAAGCAACAAAAATCTATGGTGTGATTATTGTAAACGTGATTGGCACACACGGGAGACACGCTTAAAAATTCATGGAATGGCAAAAAGTTGGAAGAAAAAACAATTTGGAGACGACCGTAAATCCCAAGCCAACACTACACAACTCGGGCCCGAAACTCCTCCCGGAACGCAGCCATTTACAAAGGAACAAATAGAGCAAATCTGAAAACTCATTCAATCTCAAAAATCTCACTAGCTCTAATCTTTCTTGTTCTTTGGTTCACAAAGGTAATTATCTACTTGCCTCTTGTTTCAATGTCAACTCTTACGACTCTTGGATCATCAATTCTGGTGCAACAAATCATATGACTTTGGTCATCTAAAATATTTTCTTCCTATAGTCCTTGTGCAGGAAATCAAAAAGTAAAAGTAGCGGTGGTTCATTCTCATCAATAGTTAGGAAAGGTTCAATCGTTATTTCTCCTTATGTTCCTGAATTTTCATGCAACTTCTTGTCAGTTAATAAAATAATTGTTGATCAAAATTGTCGAGTAATTTTTTCTCCATCTGATTGTCAATTTCAAGTTTTTAACACATGGAAGATGATTGGCAATGCTAAAAAAGTTGGTGTTCTCTATTTCTTCTCGATATGACTCATACAGGCATTCCCATAAAACTTTTTATCACTTCTATTTCAAGTTTTCAACAATTAGTGAGAATAAAACTATGATATGGCCTCTACATCAGCTTGATGTAAAAAAATATTTTCCTAAATGGAGAGTAAGAAGAAGAGGTGTTCATGGAACCTCCACCCGAATTTAGTGAAAATTTGGGAAATAGGTATGCGAGCTGAAAAGGTCTGTCACAATATATGGAAATTAGGAAATATGTATAATAGGAAAGTGTACATTAGGGAGTAATTCAAGGAATTCCTTATTATTCCCTTCCTAGTTTAGATCCTTCTTTTTTGTATATATGTATGTCTTCTCTTCAATGAAAGACACAGAAATATTCCCTCATATTGTTACATGGTATCAGAGCCATAATTCTGAAATCTTCTTTTCTAGTTGCCCAAGTGAGCAACGCTTCTCAGTTCTGCCCAGTTGAGCAGAACAATCTCTTCTCAGTTCTGCCCAGATTGAGCAGAATAGTCCCTTCTTAGTTCTGCCCACTTGAGCAAAACAGCCAGCCTCTGCTTTGTTGTGCCGTGGAGT
>JAYMSZ010002718.1:0-11556 GCA_036897665.1 Pelargonium citronellum
CAGCCACAGCACATGCTAAATGATCGTCAATCTTGTACATTTTTTCAGTTGATGTTGAAGTCTGTAGGAGTTTGGAAGTAACCTTCTTTTCACCAACCAAGACAACCCCATCTTTTGAAAGTATTCCAATAGCAGTTCCAGCATTTCCAATTGCCTCCATTGCATATTCAACTTGGTAGAGACGACCTTCTGGGGAGAAGATCGTTGTTCGGCTATCATATCTTCGAGACATTTTATATCAGACTGCATTTTAAACGAGAAAAGAGTCATATTACAGTCTAAAATAGAACAAAATTCTACAAAACTAGAAATATTTATGCATGATACAGATACATTATTAGAAGCTGAATGTACATCCAGTTCCAGTCAAATGAGAAACAGCCCAATAATGCAACTTCAATAAATCCAGTTCCCAAATGAAATCAACCAGAATTACAAAAGTAACGTGACAACTATAATGTTCAAGCCTTCAAAGACTGCAAAAGATACAAATTGTGGCTACCAAAAATCCTTCCAACAAATTCAGAACAAGTTTGTTAGAATAATTCAGAATACTTGGATTTTGACAGGAAGACAAAACTACAAACAGAAATTTTAGACAAAAAGCAGTTCGCATAAACTTAAAAATTTGCTGGGATCACAACTGCTAAATGTATGATACAGAACCCTTGCAATGCTGGGCCTGATGATGAAGACACCACCCCAAGTTTTCTCAAATAAGATAGACACTTAGACAGTAAAATAATATGTACGAGAAAGGTTGTAATCTGGATCCAACAGGATCTTGAAGACCCATAAGAACTGAACAGTAGAATCATTAGATTCTACAAACTAAAATAAAATATATATTATCATCGGAATTAGAAGATAAACTAATACATCAAAGAAAGGTTTCTGAGTGCCCATCCTTTTCTTCAGAAAACAAATACGGCAATATAAAAATATTAATAGATAACAAGTTTCCTTCTCTATATTTAAACCATAAAAAACTATAGCATGTCCAACATTCTCAACAATAATACAACTGCATGATTTTCTAAGAGAGAATTTTCAATAGAAGTGATGCACAACATATATTCTGTTGGTAGGAATGTTTTTTTTTTGTTTGAGAGTAAAACACAGATTTAGTGGTGAGAGAAAATAAACTCACTGTGAAGAAAGGGAATATCATCATGTAACACTTAAAGAAGCTCAAACAAAAGCAAAGAACACATTCTGTTTAAATGAAATTTGAATTAGATGAACTGTTACAAACAATGACTACACAAACACAGATAGATACACAAGAAACTTTACACACACACGCACAGTTACAGTGCTGGAAAGTTTAAATTTTTCTCAAGCTATGACAACCTCCTAATGCACCTTTCTACGGATCAACCAGATAGTCGAAAGGAACCCCTCCGCTAATCAGAGAAAATGGTTGGGATGCTGTTACCGGGGTCCTATTCCTATATGAACCTAGGTTATTTCTTCAAAGAAGTTGACCAACTCAAGTTAGTATAGCAACTTAATAATACATCAAATTGGGCAGTCCCAATGAGTACAGCTTACAGACCCAGAAAGACAGGTCAATCCTGATTACATAGTATGATTTTGGCTCCCTTAAGCATTATCTAAATAAGACCACCATAAAAGCACACAGTAACAAAATAAATTAGAACACAAGTGACAAGACAAGTAACCCTCTGATTGGCAAATATATGTTCAAGAAAAGAGGAACAGCAACAGGGCAGCTCAGTGCAAGGCTCACTTATAAAAGCAATCTTCACCTTGCTTTTGCGAATAGTAACACATAGATGTACATTAGCTCTTTGTGTTATTGACAGCATAATGCACCTCATATTTATTAGCAACCTACAAAGCTCATTGGAAGTGTCTTAAGCACTAAGCATTTTCAACTTCATTCTATAAAGATTGCAATTCAATTCATAGATATGGAGGAATAAGCTTTTTTTTTGACAAAGTTCACAATATTCTTCTAGAGATATATAAAATCATTCATATAAGTATTAGTGATGAAAAAATAGGAATTTCAAATGGACAACTCTTAAGAATTCTAATGGAAAGACATTGGATCATCTCCTCCCAGTTTTTAAGTGACATCATAACCAGAAGTTTCAAATATTCATAACCAAATGAAGCCTAAAAGGAAAGTAGGAAACTAGTAATCATGTTCCTCTCTTTCCAACTTTAGCAAATCATTGAAATATTTTTCTCTCACCTTACAAATATTGTTGATATCCCCCCTTTGAACTAACAAATGGCATATCTATCCCTTGTAAGAATGGTGATGATACATAATAAATCAGGCCCACTTGAGATCACCCGTCAACATCCGGAGCGTGACCCACCTGAAAATGGAAGACAACGATGAACTGAACTGCACCAAGACTGGCAGGGGACGCACAGTCATGGGCCATTAGCAGTGCCTCCACGATCATGGCCCCTGGTCCATGCCAGTGGGGCCTCTTATGGCAGCCCAGATCTGCACTTTCTTACCCACATCGGGACATCACGAAACCCTAACTCACCCCATGGCTAACCTGTTTGGGGTTTCCTTAACACATTGGAACCCTAAATTCTCTCCATCAATTACAATGAAGGAGCCACCTCACCTCAACTAATCAAAGATGAGCACCTCCCCTATAAATACGCCCTTGGGTTTAAGGTTTGATCACTCCTTACTTCTTGCACTTTACACTTGCTACACTTGATTCACTCTCTAGAGTTCTTGCTCTCATGTCGGAAGTGAATTCCAATGCAACACACATGCCTTGAATTAATGCATGCTCTCTTTTGTAGGATCTAATAAGTGTGGGAGGGCAGTTCGTGGCATGAACAACTCAAGCGTTTTTATCCAAATCAGTTGCTGGATGAGGAGGAGAACGGTTTGTGGTACAAATTGGGTGGAAATTATGCATCAAATGGGAATCAAAATGACAATGGTGGGTTGTAACCCAATCTTCATCAGTGGGAACCCCATTCTCATTTTCAGTCCCATTCCTAGTTTTTAACAAGTTCATTATCAAATGAAACATAATAATGCAGCAGTACAAGCACCAAGGACATGAACGATCTAAAAGTCACCAAACCTTTGATTAAATGATGAAAACTAAAAAAAAACAATCTTTTACATGATATCTCGACTTAGCTAAGCAAGCATATTCCTATATGATTGCAATGTCTAAGGTAAAATAATACAAAGCTAAAAATGCACACTCCAGCATACATTTCAGAGGTTGTGATTTATTACGCAAAAAAGCTCCAAAACAAGTCAATCAGCACCCATAGAAACTCAGCAAAACAATACATAACACACAAAAACATAAAACTTGCAACACCAACAAAATTGCAAATGCTTTTACTTTAATATTCTAACCTAAAAATACCAAGCTCGACCAGGTAAATTTCACTGTTTCCCATACCTCAGGCGCCCCAAAACCCTAATCTCCAGAATCTATCTAGAATTTTCAATTTTGTATACATTTTCTAAGCAACCGAACAGATCCAACCTAAAGCGAAAAATAAAAGAGGAACCGAAGGAAATTAACACATTCGTATACGTAAAATCAAGCGAGTTTGCAGAGAAGTAACTTACCTGATCGGTGAACGTAGATTTTGGAGAAGATGGTTAGCCTCGTGAACAAGAAATCTGAGAAAATGCTGGAGTGGAGAGAGGAGTGCCTCTCTAAATATGACCGAGATTATTTGGGTACTTTTGACATTTCACACGCTGAAAATTGGAATGGGCCGGACTTTGACATATTCGGCCCATTTGATGGGATGATCCAAGGTGTTTGTGACTTGATCAATAAGATAGTGAAAAAAGAAACAAAACATTTCCCAAAAAAAACCTGCTTTTTTTTATTTTCAAAGTAAAATGTCATGATTGAGATCATTGAAATTTGATATATTAATGAGAGAAAAAAATTCAGTAATGATTTATTAACTATACGACAGTTCATGTGAATGAGGGGATGTCACATTATAAATTAAGACATGTATCCGTCCAAATGAATTTGTGGGTGTCCACCCGGATACATTTAGTTTGTGTCTTGATTGTGAGTCTCCGCCAAAAAGTCATGTCGAACTCAATTCTCATACTTGCAGTCACAACTTACAATTGCCTATCAATAAAAATTTTACAGTTCTATGTACAAAGGTCCCAGTTCCTGCCAAAAGTCCGGTAATTGTTAACACATACATGGAAATGGGCAGTGAGATATTCCTCAACTTTGGAAAATAAAACACCTATCTACTACTCATCATCGCTATGGACCGCCCTGCGGTTTTTTGATTGGTGAAAAATAGTGAGCAATGCTAGAACCTTGTTTAACTTTACTAGGCCGCTTATGAGGCCGCAACCAAGCTCTTACTTCTTGCTGAATCTCTGCTGGTAGCTCATCAATCACTGAGGGGTCAATCTCATCGATATTGTAACTCCATACTTCCCTTCTTTGCTCATTTTGATTCGAGTATTGTGTGCCACTGTCACTCCAATTCTCTACAACAGGATTTTCTTCTGGCATCTGAACTTGATTCAACTGTGAGCAACTGGCACTAACAGACTCAACACCTGCAGAGGAATTCAACTTTTGAGATAGAAGAAATCAGAAACTATTAGAAAATCAAGGGACTCCTGAGAGAAAAAGACCATTGCCAAATGATGATGGTGCTTTAGTATCTTGGATGAATTCAGGATGCTCCTGTTTTTGCTTAGAGACAGACGAGCTGTGGTTTTTAAGGAATCTCAAGATTGAGTTCGCTTCCTGAAAGATGGTAAGAAACAAGGTAAATGATTTCCCGAAGTGCAAAATTGCGAGAATATATTCATATATTATCCAGGCTTTGCACTTGTTTTCCTTTGAGATACATTTATTTATCTTAACTGGATCTTGTAGCTCAGATCAAGAAATAGCTTAACTGTCTAGCTCTTAATTTCTTATTAGAATCTCCTATAAATTTCTGCATGCTCATCTAGATTTTATGCTCTTATTTCATTTTTCAGTACAAACCTTCTATTCATTCAACTCTTTCAAATCATTCTGGTTTTGCTACAATGTAGATCATTAAACCTGAAGGTTTGTCTAGCAATTTGGGTTCAGTTATGATGATTCAACACATCATCCCCCGTGACTTTGATCCTAGCATTTGATTAAAGAAACTAATAATACTGCATAACTAATTGTAGATGAGAAAGGATTCAGCCTCTAGAAATTGCCAGACATTATACTTGAGCCCTTCACTTCTAAAAGGTGCAACTTTACCAAAGGGCTCATGAAACTAATATAAATACTTTTATTCTAAATCACATGTTCAACAGTTTTTCAAGAGCAAGCCACTGAACGGTCGCAGTAGAACATGTTAATCTTTCAGACAGACTAGGCGAAGTACGTTTATACTTCCCCTTACATCTTAAACAAGTAAACCAATTTTGTAACACCACATTAAATGTAATGAGTTCATAATCTGTTCAAGTGATAGTTAAAATACAATAGTGAAGACCCCAAGTCATTGTCATGATTAACTAACTTACTGAAGCAATATCGGATTTATGGAACTGAAATTATGTGGAAAAAAATGCTTGCAAGTTAAAACCAGAATTAAGTTGGTTGTTCTAATGAGTACGAACTTATTTCTGAAGGAAAAAGTCTAGATGACACTAAAATTTTAAAGTGATTATTTTCAATAGATAGTTTAACTAGCTTCTCATAATATCATTGCAGCATATTAGAGCGACAAATTAGCAATGAGTATGGAAGTGAATATATGAACCTTGTCTTTGAATTTGTTCCTTTTCTGTTCATGCCTTTCCACACCAAGTGTGACATGTTCAACCCTAGGATTTTCTGTATGCAGCTCTGTTTGTGGTCCACTTCGATTCATGTCAGAAAAGTAACCACTTCCTGAATGAACAACTTGTTTCATTATGATGTCACATTAAAAGATTTTTTTTGGAAGAAACGAAAGTGACAAACAAGATCACCTGACTGTGGCAATAGTGGAGTTTCTTGGGTTGGGCCATCTGGTAATACCTTGGATGAAGAGCAAGGTGGATCCTGCACAAGAAAGAATCTCAAGGTATGTTCCATAGAAGATTTTACAGATCAGGTGCATAATATGCTTTTAGAATCAAGTCATTAAGCTTATAAAGATAAAAGAAGACTTATTATTTTTTGTTCATGCCTTTGCACAATACATTTTTGTTTTGCTCATTATTCACTTCATCACGGCAAATGCAAGCAGGCTATTTCAAACTCAGATAAAATGCTAATCTTTTCTGTAATCTAGGACCCATCCCAAATAATATCAAAATCGAAGTAGAAACGCTGTCTTAACATTCTAGCAAATATATATGAATCACAAAAGCGTTTTTATCAGCATAATATTTTTTTATTAATGAACCATTTCATACTATACCATTATGTTCTGCTTCAGTTTATCCAAACCAGACATATCAAACTTTACCCTGGTTTCTTCCCCATGGAAATCAATTGGAGATTCAGTTGAATTAATACCCGAACAGCTTTCATTACCTGAAAGAGCATGTGATATTTGAGTAGACTGTGGAAAGAAGATCACAAAAATAAGTGTGAGTTAGGGCCAAGCTCAACCAATAGGCAGTAAGATACAAAACACCTGAGGTTGATGAAGGCATAGCTTTCAGGATTATGATGTCCTGAGATTGCTTTGACAAAGAGCTGGATGGATGTTGTCCATGGAAGTATTTCATGATTGAAGATGTGCCCTACAGGAATTACCAAACATGTATAAAATGCATCAACAAAGTAGTAAAAACATAAGCAAATGGAACATCCAGAATCATTCCAGGACTGAGTATACTTAATAATTTTAACTTCTGACTTACAGATGCAACAGCAACAATTTTACTTGCTGAAACAGAAAGAGACGTAACTCCCCAACCATTATATTGACTTCCTTGAGTTTTAACCGTGTATGATCCCAAATATTCACGTAAACCAGCTTGAAATAGGTTTAGTGCGTCTTCTTGAATCTTGGCAGCACCATACCTTAACGGACAAGATCTGGAAGGGAATTTTTTTTCTGATTCTGCATCAGAGTTCTGCAAGATAAGTTGCAAATAGCAAAATTAAACTGGATCTAGTAAAAGCCCGTACTTAAATACAGGAATCTGAAACTTGGCACTGGTAGAGAAATATGTACTCTGTAAGCTCTGGCATGCAGGGTAAGTGTTTGAGCAATTCGTTTGTTATGGTCTAAGTCTGAATGAAGACGTTCACTAAGTTCTTCACAGAGTTGATTAAGCCAGTGTTGAACCTGAACAGGAGCCACATATTCACATGGACATATTGTTAGATTAAGTTGAGAATAGTGTGTTCATACCACTTTGCAATGACAAAAAAAATGCTAAACATAAGGAAATAAATAAATTCCTAATTGTGGCTGTCAAAAAGTTCTGTGAAGCAAGTGCACCTTCTCCTTTGACTAAAAATATTAATCAAGATATAATGAAGAAAACCACCATGAGAAGCATTCACCAGACTGGGAGAAATTCTTACAGAAGTAATCGTTTTTAGAGCCTGACGGCCAGGGAATGTCTTCCCAGAACCATGGCTCTTGGGAAGAAGACGCCCCTCAACTTCTTCCCCATTTATTCCTCTTGCAATGTTCCATAACCATGTACTGTAGAGCAAGTAAGAGCAGAATGAGAAATAAGATTCTGAAAATTACGGATGTAACACTGCATAAGTTCGTGCAATTTTTCTTTTTCTTTTTCTTACACTAATGCTGTCACAGATTATGCAGCAATGAAATTATCTCTCTCACACACACACTTGTGTTTTATATACTGTCACAGACTGCTTAGCAATGAGGTTAATCTCTCTCGTTTCTTTAATGATGTCACAGATTGTTAAGCAATGAGATTAAAATCTTTCTCTTGCGCTCGTGCACACAGACAATTGGGTAAAGTGACAAAAAGATAAAAATGTAAAAATGACAATTGTTAGAAATAATTAATAGTACGTAAAAAGTTAGTGATAGATTTGAGTTAGTCGATAAGAAATCAGATATTGAGAATTCCTAAATTGGCGCATCAAGCAGGACAACCAATGGAAAAGCAGCACATATACAAATACAAGTTAAGACTTTAAACATTCAGAATTTAGTTGAAAAATAGAAACCCAGTATTTATGCCATAACGGTCTTGTAGCTTATCCTCAGAAAATTGCAGCAGATCTCCGACAGTATTGACACCCAGGTCATTTTGTAAGGAACTCCCAAGTTTACCTCCAAGCTGTTTCCTACAAACAAAGTTTGCAAAACTGATTCATTGCACAGCAAAAGGAAACTAGAAGAATAAACAAATGGCAAAACATTTCAGGGACTACAAGTGGGAAAATAAATGTTTCTATGCAATATGTTAATCTAGGACACCCAAGATCCTTTAATCAGCATCAAGTTGGACTTGAGGAAATTGCTAACATCTGAAACAAAAACTTACATTTTCTTTATTGGAAAGGAACTTAGCAAGCCTTCTACAGATGAGAAAGGTACAACAGTTTGTTGTGCAGGTTTGTTCATAGCACTAGCAAGTTTTGCCAGCATCTGCAAACGAAATCCAACATAAACATATCAAGAGAAGATAAGTCCACTATGATGCTAATACAAACAAAATTTTAAAAGGGAAAAAAATTTGGATGGCTACTACACACCTTATTATGAGCAATGCCAGCAGAACAAGTAAACTCGGTCTCCTTCAAAACTTGCATCCTAAGGTCTGCAACAATAGAGGCCCCACAAGCTAATAACTTATCACGGTGATTAGCCTCACTCCTACACATCCACTCCTTCACACTCTCTTTGGCATCACTTCCATCCTGAATTTTGATTTAAAAAATCCCAAATGAATTGCCGCTGATAAATGACAATAATTGTGTACTGACTAACATGAAATAACTGAAGTAAGAGGTTCCATAAATTGAGTCTATATGGCATATTAAACTTTCACCTTGCAGAGAGGAAAAATAAACAACTTAACATGGTAATCTACTAAACCATACTTCCGAATTTAAATTTTCAAAGTAAAAACACCAAGATGAGAAAATGGAAAGGCCAAAGGAAATCCATTAGATAATTTCATAGACAAGACCATCTCTGCAATTTTCCAAGTCCAAAAAAACTGTTCTTAGCTCAAAACGTGACCATTCCACCTTCATTTAAAATCTATAATCTGCATATGATAAACATGAAGAAAAATGCCCCCTTATTTTTATGCCATCTTGAAGAAAATGTAGACATGTTTACTTCATAATTCATACATTACATCTTTCTGTTTTTTGGAGTTTTCATGTTTGACATTGAAGCTATCCTTCCAGAAACTAGAGGATGCTTCTCAGTTCTCACCCAAACACATTCCAAAGACATCACAGAAATACTGAGAATACCAACTAGAGCTTTCAATGAATGAGTGGAAGATTATTAAAATGGTGAAAATAAAGTTTGATACGCTATTTTTTTAGTTCAATTTCAAAACGTCCAAGTTAAACTTTGTAATAAGAAATTAAGTTGCAGTATCAATCTAAATCAGCCCATTAGCAACTCAGACACCACAGAGCCGTAAAGTGATACTGTCATTCAAATCTAAACAATAGTAACAACATAAAGCAAAGCGAGCAGTAAGTTTCAAAACCATTATCATCTACCCCATTATTGAGCCCTAAAACATGTGATTTGAGAGCCTCTTCATCAATTGCTTCAAAGCTTTCTGGAGGAGTTTGAGCTAGCATTGTTTCAGCTGCGTCACTAATATCAAGATACACTTCATCAATTGAAGCTCGCTCGCATCTACCCTTCCTGGCCAGAATAGAAACCACCTGCATACTAAATAAGAATTCATCATTGGTTTCATTTTGACGAGATAGACAAATTTACGACAGGCTAAAAACCATGAATGATGAAATAGCAAATCCAGAAGACCTCTGAACCAGCATCCCGGTATATACTCAAGTCAGCTTTACCACGGGCAACTGGAACTTGGACCAGCTGAATTTGAGGACAAACTTGCTTTGCTTCATCACCTCGCATTGAACTATCGCCATAACATTATTTTCATCAATTTTGGAACTAAAATATAAATATAAAGATGGAAAGAGCAAAATCATTATTCACCGTTTTACACCATATTTACGGGCCTCATAGCTAACGGCAATCAAACCTCCACCTTTCCATGAGTTATACTGCACCACAGCAGTTGGCAAACCCCTTAGCTCAGGCCGTTTCCTTTGCTCCACTACAGAGAAAAATATGTAACAGTTACTAGGCCAATTTAAGGTTCCAAACGAAAAATAAACAAGTCTAAATTTTTATGTTTCTCTCAGAGTGTTTTGAAATTGAATTAGATCATTAATCCATAGGCCCTTTCCTCATATATACAGGTGATAGAAAAAAGTGAGTATATTTTTAATGAATTTGTTTTACAATGTAAACACAATGAAACATTGTTGATAACATGCTTTTCTATCTTAAGTAAGAGTATAAAAATCAGATAACAATTAACAAACAACAAGTACCAACAGTTCAACCAAGAAATGCAATGATCCCTGTCAAGATGTAGTTATAATTAGATTAGAATTACAAATCAAAGTTGAGTTAACTATAGATATAATTGGAATTGAATAATATTAATCATTTTCAAACATATTATTGATTATAAATTCATTGCAAAGTTAAATTTATTTAATCAAGCAAGAAATAACAACCAGGATACAGTAAAAGGGCAGAGAAAATTTGAAACACATAGCAAGATTGGGAATAATGTAATGGACAAGTGACCTGTATGTGGAAGATAGAAACCAAAATGTTAACAATCACAAAAACATAACTAATGTTATATATTTACTGTCAGAGTCAAGCAAAATCTCATCCAAAAATAATAGAATAATAGCAATTTCTCCATCCCCAACTGAACAAGAGAAACTCCCCTCACTGTTCATGCACAAAGTACCAATTTTGGCATGTGCCTTGTTTACTTTAATGCTTCAAGCTAGAGAATTTCCAAAAGATTTAAAGAATGGACCATCATTCAAGAGCTCAGTAGTAAATTCACCAAAAAGAAAATTCCCAATTCATTAATGGAAACTCTAAATTTGACCTAATATAATAATCGAAAACGAATGCTGCAATATAGATACAGGCATATATGTGTGTGGGTAAGGAATAGAACCTTGAACATAGAAACAGTCCATGTCGATGTGAGCGATGATCCTGGCATCCGAGGTCTCGGGTCTTGCCACCGGCATTTCTTCTGTTTTCCCTCCAAATTCTGGACTCGACAGAGGAAGAGGAACTGAAATAGGGCGGGAGGACGATAACACACGGAATAGAAGTGATCACACAGGCCCATTTAGCTATTTTGGGCCACACATGCAATTCCCCAAGCCCACTCTAGGCTTATTTGGTAACTATTCCCTTCGTTCCAAAATGAGTGTATGTTTCCATTTTTTGCAAAAATTAAGGATTGGCAGATAATTTAATGTGTTTTCAATATTACCCTCACTTTCTCTCTTGTTG
>JAYMSZ010002719.1:0-11556 GCA_036897665.1 Pelargonium citronellum
TCGTTAGCCAACCTACTCTCATCCACCCCGACCCAATCTGGCTCTTGGAATTTGCAGAATTGGAGCTCATCGCCTTATTGCTTCTGCAGTTGAGGCAACTTCCATGACATTTATTTTGTTGCCGGTGTTTGTTAAGGCTTCTCTTCTTGCCTAATAGTGCATTATGTAATTTTGGCGTTTGTATTTTTATCCCATCTCGGGAAGTTTAATATAAAGTACTAATTGCTGATAATAAAATAATAATAAATAAATAAATAAATAAAACAGATTATCCGCCCCATTACCCAGCGAAATCTGGAGGCCAGCTTGTACTTCCTTGTTACTCTACTATTAGCTGGCAATAACATACCTTCAAACTCTACATAAGTACGAGCACCATGAGACTTTTACAAATTCAAGTTTGTAAAACTTATAGCTTGTCTTTATTAGCAAATCTGATAATGGTTAAATGACCTATTAATTGGTTTACTCACTTTAGGTCTTAGGTTAAGTGATCTGATAATTGACGTGATTTAACTTCAAGAGGTGAATATAGAACGCCTTTTACCCCTTCCATTTAGCACTAAATTACTAATTAATATGAATTCTAGTAGATTTTAGATAAATTAGATGCTTCTATAGGTGTCCATTAGCCAACACTAAACAAACAAAAAATTACATATGATGTTGCACATTAAGCTACCAAATATGATCATTGTAAAATAAGGTATCAACCAAAAAGTACCTCAAATACATGATCCAAAGGGCAAAGAAAAGGTTGTCTAGTCAAAGAACCCATCAACGTCCCTGGATGTGGGAACCATAGCCTATCCAACCTGCACCATAGTGGAGGCATGACCTGAAAATTGCACATAAGGTAACGAAAAATGGAAAATCATTACTGTGAAAAATAGCAATAAGTATGAGTTATAGATAGCTTTTGGTGGCTTGCAGTTATAATGGCTTCACCTTAGAGATAATCATTGTTTACCATAACTTTTATTGTCCATAGGTGATCTTCTACTTATATTCTTCTCCTCCACTCCATCATCTTCTTTGATAAGCCTTGTTTTATCATGTGTTTTTTGTTGCTACTTCCTATGTGCAACTAGTTTCACCAAAGACATCTGGGATGGCTGTCATACAACATAATAAAATGTGCGGCCCAATGCACAAGGCTCCCATTATTGTGGGGTATGGGAAAGTCATTGATGTATGCAACCTTATTGTGCCAAACCTATGACCTCAAGATCATAAGACAACAACATTTCTGTTGCGTCATTGCACACCCCTCTTCATCAAACATAATGAAAACCTTAAATTATATTTACATTTAGATGATCACCAAGAAATTTTGAATCTTATTTTTACTGATCTTGAATGCATTGACTAAAGAAGAAGCAAGGTCAACCAACAGTGTACTAGTTTCAGATATGACCAGTACACACCTCTAGCGTAACTTCTAGTTTGAGTAAATAATTATAACAGCCATGAGAACGTATGTATGATAATCAATTTACATGTCTTTTGAGGGAAGAGTGGACTGTATGTAATTTCCAAGAAAAACTTGCACCCTCATAATTATGTTTCTGTTGGAATATGTTGATTTGGGATTTGATTATTTAGCAAATCAAGGGATTTGATTGTGTAGTTAATAGTAGGATTTGATAGAGTAAATTATGAGATATAGATTGATTATTGTAATTTGTTTCCTATTATGTAACTCTCCTACACTCATTATAAATATGGGTTATTTGTACTTAACACATCAAGTTAGTGAGAGCATGTAACACTTTGGGCATTTGGGTGTGGACATAGGCCTTATGGCCGAACCACGTAGTTCTTTTGTCCACTCTCTTCAATCTATTTATCTCACTCCCTCGTATCATCTACTCTTTAAATTTCCACATGGTATCAGAGATCTAGGGAGAAACATAAGAATTTTTCAGCAGCCTTAATTGTCGCTGAAACTTTTATTGGCCTTCACTGCCCTAGTCTTTCAACCATTGTCTTTGTTACAAATTTTTTCTTCATAAATTTATCAATATGCAGCCTCCATTTCTGCGCATTGTTCTATTTAAAAGTACCTCTAAGAGAGCATGCGACAAGTACATACGAGGAGTGCATGAGATTCGAGCTCTACAAGTGCTGTTAGTTTTTTCTTCATAATTTTATAAATATTCAGCCTTCATTGCTGTGTACTGTTCATATTAAAATTACCTCTAAGAGAGTAAACGACAAGCACATACAAGAAGTGAGTAAGAGACGAGCTTTACAAGTACTGTACAGTCCAAGTGACAATCACGAGAAGAAAAACTGAATATCGTGATTGCACGTGAGGGGAGTGTTGGAATATGCTCATTTGGTATTAGATTATTTAGTAAATCAAGGGATTTGATTGTGTAGTTAATTGTAGGATTTGATAGAGCAAATTATGAGATTTAGATTGATTCTTGTCATTTGTTTCCTATTATGTATTTCTCCTACACCCATTATAAATAATAATTATTTGTATTTAACACATCAAGTTAGTGAGAACTTGTAGCCCTTTGGGCATTTGGGTGTAGACGTAGGCCTTATGGCCGAACCACGTATTTTTTGTGTCCACTTTCTTCGTCCATTTATCTCACTCCCCCGTATCATCTATCTTTTAAATTGTTAGGAAATTAGAATTAAAAATATACAGTAAGACTCTGACAAGATGGCAAACTTTTAAAGTTTAGGCATGGCAATATTGGTTAGTAATGCAAATTTCAAACAAGATTAATTTTGAATCTTTCATTAGCACTGTGACAAACATTATCCCTTTCTCTAAAATACATAAATCATAATTCCAGCTTCCATGTGTTAATGCGATATCTAGCACAGAAAAGGAAAACATATGATATCGAGATAACTATTTGAAAGGTTTCTTACCAGGGTACGATTCAACAATGAAGCGATTGCCAGAGCTGTCCTTATTTGTTTAATCTGACCAGTCATTCATACAGATTATGAGATGCAACACTGAAGTATTATATAAATGACACAAGTTTGTGGGATAAAGGTTTATGCATGCGTACTTGGTAATTAATTAGAGAAAAGTGTGACTCGAGACTATGTTTTCCATCTAATAACAAGCTCTTTGGAACTGATGGCTTAAATGACAAGAAACCTCCTGCAAATGTTCCCCAAAAGAAGTTAAAATGTGGCAATACTATAGATAGATAATAATCTTCAAAACATTAGCAAAGCAGATGGTATGATGCTCACTTCTATATGCCCAAATCTGAAGTTCTAAACAGGTTGCCCTGAGAGAGTTATATTTGAAACAATGGTACCACGTCTAAGAAGACCTTCTGTCAACAAATACGTGCCATCATGATTGATTGAGTCATCGCAATTGTACTTTAATCTTTATCTCAATTTGTTGGGTTAAAAGTAGTAATAATTTGTGGACATGGGCAGTTGTGTTGATCAACAGAAAATATTTAGCAGATGAGTCCAATTGAGTTTATTGCACTTTTTAGCGGCATTTAGGTTTTCATGTTGTACTTTAATAATAAAAATCCTATATAAGATTTGGCTTTAAAATAGGATTAAAGAAATCCATATGAAAAATCTCTATGTTTGGATAAACAATTAAAAGAACTTCAACAACATGAAACTTTGAACTTGGGAGTTCAAATGCCTCTATATCAGGCTAAACTTCCACATTTAACAGTTAATTGAAAAGGTAAATCATTTATTCATTCTGACCATCTAACAAACTGGTAAGCAATAACAACTTAACTCCAGCAATGATCTCATAAATGCTAAATAAGTTTTATCAATGTAAGTCGAATTTCAAAAATTCCAAACATTAAATTTCACATGCTAGTAGTCTCATCCGGAATTATAGATCCCATCATCTCATAAATTTTCTTATACTAAAGCAATGTCTGAGTTGATCAATAATATTTGACTAAATTTATTGTACCTGCCATTATCAGGTTTCTGTCAATGTGTAGTTTAGTGAGCAGCCAATATATTTTTTCACTCTTCAAGTAAACTTTCCAGCGACAACACTCTTCTTACACACTTATAAATCACCAAATATATTTTCCATCCATTTTCATTAGTCAAAAGCCCTAGAAAGCTATCCTTAAAATCTTAAAGTTAACTATAATAGCTGTAATTTTCCTTTTATATTCTGTTCATTAATGAAGTTCTCAATTTTATTCAATAGTGGGATATATACATGAAGAACAGCAGAATGTGTTTAAAGGTAATCTGGAAATGCAAGAGAAAGTCATTTCATATAAAAATATAAATAAATAAATAAATGAGGTATGGGGCTGAGACTTAAGAGCTAAAGGGGAACACCAGTGTGACTTGCAATTGAGAATAAGAAGGCACCCACATAAGATAGAAATAAGAATATAGGTAACTTCAAGTAACAAAGTCATGGTTCGGATCATTGATAACCTAGGAAATGACAAAGGACCAAGTGTAAGGGTGTTCATCAACAGGGGTGGATTTTTGGACAAATCCGGACCAGACAAATCCATTCGGTCCGGGTTTGGTCTGGACCGGAATCTTATTTGTATTTATTTTTCAATTTTTATTTATTTCTTGTATAAAGTTAATTATTAAAATTATTTTAATGCTCTAGAATAAAATTTATACATTATTTATCATTGCTTTAACTTAAATTTCACATATTTTATTTTTTTCAAAACTTTTCCGTTAAAATGCATTTTCCCCTTTTCTCCAAACTTTTGGTCCAATTGGTCCAGTCCATGGTCGACCATTTTCCGGTCCGGTCTTTGGTCCTGGTTTGGACCGATGCACCCCTCTTACCAAGTGGCAGAAACAAACAAGGATTATATGCACACACAAACAAGGGAAAAAATAATAAGTAGCAAACAGGAAAATAGATCTGTAGGTATTGGATATTAGCATCTAAAATCCTTGAAGATTGTCCAAAACAATTTGTTTACAGAATAAGCAGTTGTGATAATGATATGTTCACCAACCATAGAGTTACCTGATACATCATAATATTCTGGAGGATCATAGAAAAGCTTTCCCTCCCGCAGTCGATGACGCTTTCCTTCAGTTCCTGCATACTGAAACGTGGTATGTACTGCATATGGTTCCAATCTGAGTTGTTGATACATAGCCTGCCAATATAGTTGTCTCAGTACATTCTTGATATGTAACAAGGATCATAAGTTTCACTGTGAAACTGCTTAAAAAATGATTGATCTACCGAGCTCCATTATCCATTACAAGTTGAAACAAAATGAGACCATGCCACCATGGCAAAACCAAAAGGGCATGTATAAATAAATCCTACCTGGACAAAATAAGTATGTCCGCTACAAAATATACTTGCTGGCAAGATTCCAATCTTGAGATTCCCATCAAAAGCATATACAAGTCCACTTTCCTTGTCAACTGGTGGTCCTAACTGTTTGCGCACAAGATCGTTGAACCCATTTTGATCCCATATAGAGTCATCAGCTAAAAGCATATCCTTCCATTCTTTAGCTAGTTTCTTTGCAGAATCGGTTGGCCGCCAGTGAAAAATTCCGATATTATAAGCAGCATCAACTGTTGGAGGTGAAGAAATCATGTCATTCGTATTGTTTATTAAGAACCAGGGTTCTAGATGAATTCATAACAGATAACACAGATACACAATACAACTATGTCAACTAGAGATCCTTTTTGAGTTTTCACTGCCGTCAGGACAAAACCAAGATGAACTTCTGTTCTAGATCTCAATCCTTGTGAAGAAATGTCATTTGCAGGAAACAAGAAACATGAAATTATGAACCCAAAGGTATCAATTTTCTGATTTTATAATAAATTTAGGCCTCTTGAAGATTACATTCCCTCAGAAATCAGAACTTCTTCTCCCTATTTTTTATTATATAACACCATTCCATTTCCCACCCAAAATCTCTTCCCAGTAATTCTTCAAGAACGCTAAATCTGAAGGGAAATATACTCAGGAATCTTTTGCAAACATAAAGTGAAAAAATAAAAATAATAAATAATGGAAAAGCTGTTCTAGGATACTGGTGATAACAGCGGTAGACAAAATTTTAGATATTTGACCTTGGCAACATATGCAGATGTGTCAAGATGGAACTGACACACCAATTGCCACGAGAAGATCAAAAGAGTTAGTAAGAGAAATAGTATATCAATATTTTAATCTTCACCTTGTTGCCACATAGCCAACCTGTCATCAACTACTGTCGGTATAACTTGGTCACTTGAAGTTAGAACATCTGCTGCAGGATATCGAGCAAGATAAGGAAGAGGATTCTGTTCAAACAACATGGAAGACAAAAGTACAATAAGGTTTCACCGGTAACAGTCTCCAGCAGGTTTTAAAAAAGGATGATTAAAATAATAGAAAGTTCTTTCAACCTATACTTATAAGTTATAACAACTATATACAGGTAAGGTTTCACCAGTAACAGTCTCCAATAAGTTTTAGCAAAAAGGATTGTGAAAATAATAGAAAAGCTAATAAGTTTTTATTTATTTTAGGATGAGAACAAAGTGAACGCATGAAACAACTTCTCTAAAGTAATTCAAGTAAACGGTTTGCAATATGAAAATAACATCAAGCTGATACAGGCAAGATATATGTCTTTTAATGGAGACTCAAATCTGCAGCAGTTCTTGCCAAAACCTATCTTCAATGTACTTGAAAAGCTCTACGTGGAATTAATTTGATGAAACTACTTGATAGGCAGTGGCTCATCAAAAATTTATATTTCGTAAACATCAGCTCAAGGGAAGGGCCTTTTAAGTAGAGCCTATACTTACAAAATACAATAATTAATAATGCAAATATGATGATAGTGCAGGCAACGTCGCAACGATGTCAGAAGATGAACCCAAACAAGTACCTTTAACCAAACCATGTCTGTATCACACATCAATAACTCATACCCAAAAGGGAGGATCGCATCTATGAGGATAACTTTTTCTCTCCCCATTTTATGAAATGTTGGTGTGCCCCATCCAACATCTACAGTACTCATATGGCTACACATGTCAAAAACTGGAACAACCCGCCCATAAAAAGCCTCCCATATTGTCCTCATAGGGTGCCCCAGATAAAAAACGACAACCCCCCGCCAATACAAGGCCTCCAATAGTTTGGTGTCCATTGCACCTGTAACAACATTGAAGAACTCCATTGGAAGTAGTTTGTTTGCAGTGCTATAAGATATGAAGATTACAGACTAAAAGTATAAGATAATAGAAAAGTGAGCAAAAAATGTAATAAAGCATAAATTAGCATACCAACGAGAAGATTAGAAAGTCCGAGATCAGTCAAGTGTTTAACCCAAGTGAGGATAAAATCCATGAATGCATAGTTACCGAAGGTGACTATGATGACATTATCTTTCACCCTTTGCTCAACAAGTTCTTTAGTTAATCGAAAAGTCTTCATGGGTGGTATTTTGGAATTGCGTGGGGGAGCCTCCCAAATAGGTCTTGCTTGTGTGCTTGGCAACAGCTTTGAAGGCGGCGGTATCCCACCCATTGTTGCTAGTTGAGAAGTATTGGGCGCTTGATCCATAAGAGGAGAAGCTACATCTGAATTTAAAAATATATATAATTTTTGTAAATGGAGAAAAATAAATCCCAACATCAAATAACAAACAAAAAAAAACAATGAAAATTTTAAATTTTGAAACAACAAGTTTGACAAAATTGAGGCAAATATTATAACAAAGAACAAACATGAAGTAAATGGTTGTGATGCGCAATTTGATATAAGAACGTTTCACTAGCTATGGCTATTTCCTTCATTCATGAGAACTCGAGAAATAACCGGAGGTCAATGGAGCTGGGTTTGGTCTTTTCTTTTGCCCAAGTAAATGGTTGTAGAAAGTATCTAATGATCCAGCCTTGTGTTAATTAAATTAATGGACTAATTCTGATTGTTACAATCCTGAATATCTCTATATAATGACTACATCTTATTCAGAGTGGTTATATAGTATGGATCATTTGGGGTAGGAGCGGCTATTCTGCCACGGGTATGCATATGTATCTTTCTTACTATTGCTTTTATTTCTTATCCAATTAAGTCTAGCTATTATAGATATGTTTTTTTTTTCTATTACAGGTATGGTATGATTGCTAGTAGTCCGGGTATTACCATTTAACCATCGTAAGTAGTATGAATATATCAAAATATTCCATATATTCTCCCTTTGGGGTGTATAGCTCTTAATTTCAAGAAATTAAGCTACTTGACCTGAATTTTGATTCTTCATCTTTCTTCTTTATTACATTTTTTTTATCAGCGACGGGACATCATACTCAAAGTAACAATGTTTCTCACTCCCCAAAGGGAGCGTCACCCTAAACCCCACCCCACAAATCCCACCTCATACCGTCGACAAGGAGGCCCGAACTTGAGACCTCAGAGGAAATCCAAAATGTTTTAACCACTTGGCCCAACATGTCTTGGTTCTTCTTTATTACATAATCGTACTGTATGAGAGAACGTAAGGATTGAATACATTCAATTGGGCAAAAAAGAGCTACCTACTTTCTTACAAAGAAAATTACTTCTTTTGTGGGTTTAAGGCTGGCTAACTAAGGTTTATATAAAGGTGGCAGGGTTAGAACCGCTAAATTTTAAGTTTATTGGATCTATCCAACTGAATTATCTGAGCGGTCTTTACTAAAGTCTATCATATGATTCATATTAATATCATATATAATTGTATATCTATTGAGAATAATCTCGCTATTTATTTAATTTCAGCCAACTTCCTATCTGAGCCATTTTTTCCTCTAGTTTTTGTTTGACACTTTCTGTTCTATATAGTTCCAGAGTTTAGCAACAAAGCGCAATCACTTTAGATAAACAAATGCGTCTGTTGTTCTCTTTTCTCCAAAAAGATATATGGCCTTTGCTTTAGATGAGTAAGATACTTAGTTTTATAAATTTTCTAATAATTATAATAATTAGCGGTATTCAACATGAATAGAATAGATGAGCATAATAAGGAAAATGGACGAAGACCAATACCAAGAATATTCATACAACTTTTCCGAGAATAAAGAGGGGCATAAAGAATCAGAATAGTAAGACCTTGAGGGGACCTTATTATAGTACTTTGAAAGAACATTATTGAAGGAGATGAGAAATGGAGCCAAAAATTCTTCCATGGGAAGATGTTAACAATTCAAGACACACTTTTGCACATACAAGAATTTCCGATGATGAAAACAAAGAACACGCCAACCTTAACCAGAGAAAGTCAGCTATTTGAAGTAAACGCAGTCAAAATTCACATTGTACTCAGCTGATTTGAAGTTGATACAATCAAATCGCATCAAAATTCACACTGTATTCAGTTAATATGAACTTGATACAATCCAATCACACAAAAATTCACAGTGTCACCAGCTAATTCGAAGCTCATACAACTAAATCACCTCAAAATTCACATAGTACTCAGCTAATTTGAAGTAGAAACAATCCAATCACAACAAAATTCACAGTGTAGTCAGTTAATCGATCCAGCCACATGAAATTCAGTGTTGCATCAAAATTCACATTTTATTCAGCTAACTTGAACTTGACAGAATCTAATCACATGAAAATTCACAGTGTCACCAGCTATTTCGAAGCTCATACAACTAATCACATCAAAATTCACACAGTATTCAGCAAATTTGAAGTAGAAACAATCCAATCACAACAAAATTCACAGTCTAGTCAGTAAATCAATCCAACCACATAAAAAAATCAGTAGAGAGAAACGTACGCGACAGAGAAGTAGTGGTGGGAGGAGCAGAGGAGAGCCATTGAGCAGAGTGAGCAGCAGATGAGTAAATGGCGGAGAAGACGTAGAAGGAGGAAAATAGTATGCCGATGACGACAGTACCGTAGATTGTCAAGAACAGTGGCTTCGTGTTCGCTACTTCCTGGAACGCATTTCTCCACCCCACACCCATTTCTGATTCTGATACTGATACTGATTTCGAAAAATCTATGCCCTAATTTGATTTGAGCATTGTTCCTCCCCAAATCGACTTCGTTTCCTGGAGAACACAAACCCTAAATCTGCCATCTACCAAATGCATCTCGGAATTTGATGGAAACATCACAATTTTCAACGAAAAAGTTAAAAATTAATTAGTTGACTATCTCTAAATTATTTGTTTATTGATTTCTGATCTGTTGTCTGTATCAGATCACGATCCATTCACGACCTCTCTACTCTGCTACTACTAAACCACCATTGTTGACTCTCACACACATTCACTGCTATGCTTATGAGTGGTGGTGATGTTGTCATTTTCTCTTAGTATTACAAATTCAGGCACCAAAATAGGTTGGACCAAGTAGTTTAAGCGCTCCGAATTTCTTAGATCTTGGGTTCAAATCTTTCAACTTTTCAAAAAAAAATTCAGGTGATTAGGACTCACCTCGGTCTACTAAAAATAGAGTCAGAGGTTGATTTGGAATAAGATGAGAGGTGGCTAATCACGTTGGTCTCATAAATTCTCTGAGCGAGTGTGAATGAAATGTAATAAAAGTAGAGTCGTTGACTAACCTCGGTCTACTAAAAATAGAGTCGGAGTTTGATTTTGAATAAGATGAGAGGTGGAGACGGAGAGACTAGAGATGGAGACCGGTAATGCTGTGTCAAACTTCAAAGTCTAAACTTAATGAATGTTAGGTTTTTAGATTTTGACTTCTTTTTTGGATTTATTTTTGTAAGAAAAAATTAATAAGTTATTAGTAACATACAATTACTTATTACGGATTAGTTGTGTAGATTCTGGATCGGGTTCCAATTAAACTTGTTGGAGACCGAAGTGATATTGCTAACCTAAATCTGATAGAGTCAGAGTCCTCGAATCGGTGGAAAATCGCTAGTGGAATCTTATGCATATCAATATTTTTGCAATTGGATGAGGTGACGGAGCAAGAAGGGAGAGCAAGCATTCCACGTGGCGCACGTTGAATGGCTTAGGTGGAAGAAATGGTCCATGTGTCAAGGATGATGTGGTGGTCAATGGAAGACGTTTTGTGCGGATTTTGTTTTATAAGCCGGCCTTTTAGTGTCTAATTTTCTTTTTGTTTGAACTTTTAATTTTTCTCCAATTGATTTCTTTAATGTTGTGGAGTTTCGAAAATTCGCGGATTTTTCTGGTGGGCTCATCTTCGATATAGGCCCACTCCAGATAACCTACAACATGACATATTAAAATTGGGACTGTTTCAAGCCACATGTCAGTTACATATTGACTAAATTGATTATGAATTTTTATGTATCATCAAATAACAATTGACTCAGTCAAGATTCATTTATGTAATTTAAAAATAAGGTGAAATTAAAATTTTAAAAACTGAAAATAACGTTGTGTAGTTTTTATCATAATTAATTTGTTCCATTTCTAACCCGTTTAGCCACATTGCTAAATATAGATGTGGACTAATATTGAAAAGGAAATTCAAACTACAATACCAAACAAAGACAAAGCTCAATTCAATATGGCCTTGTTTGGTAAGTCTACATTAGGTCTCCTTGTATTGTCTATAGATTTTTTTTT
>JAYMSZ010002720.1:0-11554 GCA_036897665.1 Pelargonium citronellum
AAATCAACCCAAAAACTGTAGCAAGAAACAGCCAAAAAAAAAAAAAAAGTTCAAATTTTTACACCAAACCCACCAAAAAAAACTCCAAAATTTTCCATAGAGAAGAATCTAGAGCCTCATATACCTCAGCAGACGCAATGTGGAGAGAGATGGATCCGAGTTGCTGAGTCGACACAGATTCGTCCAGAGCTTTGAAACAGAAAACGGAATCGAGACATATGATATGAAGCATAGGAAATTATGGTGTCCACAAATTATTCTCTGGAAAAATCAACAGCTCCGAGTGATGGTCAGAAGAATCGACGGACGAGAAGCTTCACACGTGGAGCTTACTTGTTTCTCGTGATGACGTGGCAAGCAGCGGACGAGAGAAGATATATGGAGATTATTTGTGGAAGGTGATAGAGCTGCGTGGCGGGTTTTGATTGGGTGGTAGATATTACGTTGTTGTTGTGGGACCCATATTCGTATGGTGTTTGGATCTTTAAACGTTGCTTCACCGTAGCCATCTATATATGTTTAGAGAATTATTTTTGAAAAATAATAATAATAATTTTTTTAACGGATATAAATAATTTTTTTCTTTTTTTTGAGGTTATGAGGCCAATGTTGAGTTTATTTACAACAAATAGTTAATTATGATCCTCAATATTGAGTTTTATTTCCAATAAATACTTAATTATGGCTCACAATAAAGGATTTTGATATTTGTTTTATAATTTTCAATTTTTTACATGTGATGATACTACTTTCTAGTCCCTTCGGGACATCCAATACTACTTTCTAGAGTTAATAAACATATTTATATTTCTTTTCTTATGTTTTTTTTGGTTCATTCAATTTTTTTTTAAATAAATGCTCTATTTAGGATTGCTTATAATATGCTGCTGAACTCAAGAGACGCAACAATGGTTGAGCGTCTAAGCCGTTTAGCCCAAACAACGCGGGTTAAATAAGATGTTTAGCAACTATATACAATAATGTTTTGCCAATGAATTTATTTATGCTTGTTGCCATGCTCTCTAAAGTAGCCCAGCTAAATTGTGTTGCTGTTGAGACTTATTTTGGAAGCCAAATGATTCTTGGGCTGAGTTTGGGTCAGGCCCGCTCAATATCGGACCTAAATAAGTCCGACAAAAATCTACGTGTCATTTTTTGTCGACATTAATGGTGCAAGGAAATTTTTTTGACCCAACTATGAAGGGAACTCGATGTCTCCTACCAGAACGGGGTACAAGGCGGAGATTTTTTTGCACACAAATAAAATTGTTTGTCTCCCCATTGGTCACTTGGATTCAACTTTTGCGGCGAAGAGGTTCTTGATTAGTTTGTGTTGACACAGGGTACACCATAATATTAGAATTGATAATTGACAGAAATATATTGTGTTCGCGTCTCGCTGAAAGTTGACTTTATGTTATATAACTCACTACGAACATGGCCCGATGAAGCTAAATAATCTACCACACACACTATGCTAGAAGAGAGCCTAGCTAGGTTGTGGTCAATGGACAATCAGAACAATTTTAAGTCTCTGCCCTATCTCACTAACTATTGGGGACCTTAATGCACATTTATAAACTTTGCAGACACTACCATCATAGCTCTTGGGACCTTTCTTTTTTAGTATATTCATTTTATGTAATTAACTTATTAGTGGTACAAGAATGTTTGTTCTTTAGTAACATCTTATTTATTAATTACAGAATAATTGCAATTTTTGTTGATTTTTTACTAGGTAAAGTTTACTTCTAAAACAAGTATAAGAATACATCAATTATTTAACTAATGTAACTTTTATATTCAACCAGTATAGAATTTAGAGGAACATGTCACGAATAAGAATACATCAATTATTTAATTGAACATTAAAAATAACATCGAACAAACATTAAAATATATTATTGTTTTTGTTATAGAAAAAAATATTTTCATGTTAATTATATATGAATACAAACAATATTTTTATATATATAATAAATAAATAACCTCAATTTTGGGTGGATTCAGAGTATAAATGTGATTGGTACCTAATCAACACAAAGCACAAGAAACCAAATGTCTGCGTCTCTTTATAGCTATTGTAAATGTTGAGTAATGACAATAAATTCAATTCTTGGGAAGTAAAAAAATGAATTCATATGAATATGAAACCTTGGAAATATATCACTAATGAACTCCCAATTACAGCATAAGGTTTTGCAAGAACAACACTGCAATACTACAAGTTAAGACTCATTATATTCTACACATAAAATTACACTTCTCTCTTCAATTATTTGCCCAACAATATTTAGCATAAGAGAAAACAAAATAAAGATCTTGTTAGGAATTTAATTGATACTACTAATAAACAATTTACTATTGTAAATTTATTTGCAAGTCGAGACTTATTGGGAGAATGTTTGCTGAATTTGTTGAGCAAGTTCTTCTGCGCTTAGCTGACATTCGATTCCAATCTGTTGACGATAACAAGAAGATAAGCAATTCATTACGTTTGTGTCCAATAAAAATAGGAGTAATTGAATTTTGAATTTTTTTGAGCTCAAACAAAAAGATAACAATGGCTGCAACTTGAATATAGTGCCATAGTTTTCAGTGACCCATTTTGTTTTTATATGCATTAAACTTGAGAGTCAGAATTCTGTTTTGAAGTACAAATTTCACAACGGCTCTTTAGACTTTTTTTTTCTTATTGTGTTTCTTGTCATTTGAGTTTGAACCAAATTCACTGCAAAAAAATTTACTATTAACCCTAACTTCCATATATCTTGTCACGTCCTTTTCTTCACATATGTGGACCTCCTCACATTCAAGATTTTGCATTTCAAATTTGTGTTAGTGTCCAAAAAAAATTAAATGTTTGGTTCAATAAACAAAATTCTTGGTAATCATATTTAGAAACTCGATTAAAATCGAGTCAAAGTCATTATTTTTGCTGTGTGCATTGTATAAGACTGCGCTATAAAAAGAGCTTAGCAAATAATATTGTTTATAGCAATTGAATACACAATGTTGTTATTTTAGCGTCAAAGCTAAGACTACAACGCTTTTTTTTTTCAGTTTAACTATGCAATTTTAGTGCAATGTCATTGCAATTTTCTAACTTTTTATCCTGTCGCGCATGCATACTTATATAGTTTCAATTTTCTAAAACATAATGCAAATGATCAAGAAATTAATTAAAAGATACCAGACATACCTTGATGGTGAAGGAATTAACAAGCATGGTGTCCTCAATAGTGCTAATATTGACATGGAGGATCTCCAAAGATAGGTCTTCAAGTGCTGCAATGATCTTCATCACTTGTCCTGGAATTCTTGGAGACACAGTCTTCAAGAGAACATTAGGCCCTGAAAACTTCACTTCCACATCTGCTATGGCAGATTTCGAATTCGCAACCAGCTCGTTCATGAGATGATTATGATGATTATGATCCACAATAATTGGTGAATTGTTTGAGGAAGAAGAGGATGGAGATGGGTCAAGTGAAGCTGGTTGGTGCAGCCATGGCTTGTAGGGGCTGCCTGGTTGTGGGGTCCTTGGGCTTATGGGCAAGCTGTTGAGCCTAGGACTTAGAGGTGGTTTTCTAGGGCTAAGTGGTGAAGGTCTTGGACTGCTTGAGACAAGCCTAGGGCTCAAGACTTCAGTGTAAGCTACTTTCCTTTGCTTCTTGGCTTCTAGAGAGTTAAGAACTTGTTGCAACTCATTGATGTAGTCCACCACTCCTCCAATTATTGATGCTTGATCTCCCTAAACATGTCATTGTTGAATGTAAGAGGAAAGGTTTAGAAAAGAGTAGCTGATTAAGAGGGAAAAAATAGTTGTATAGTTACTGACTGAGACTCAGTTATGTCTGTAAGAGTTTATCACGTTACAATTTATCACTCATACAAGTTTTCGGGGCGTTTGCTCGGATCCGATGCAAATGTTTAGTTGAGACTTTTTGCTCTCATCGATTAATGTGAAATATGATGTGTGGTTTGGAGGGTTTGGGTCTATTCTAAAATGGGCACAAAAGTCTGTGACTGGATACAAAATTTTATTGGCTGTCTACGTTTACTATATTTTCAGTCTCGTAGTATCTTAGAGCTCCTAAACTTTTCTATTATATATTACAAAGAAATTTTGAAAAATAGATTTTGCTCACTGATATATCAAGATCAATATACACTAAATGATCTTAACCAAAATTACAAAGATCCATGGCTAAGATTTAGCCAAAACAATTTGTTCAAAAAAAAAAAGAAGAAAAAACAGATTTAGCCAAAACAATGAATAGATGTTACTTCAAGATTTAACTTTTCATACTCACATGTTGAATTTGTGGACGCGTATTGCCTGTCCAAATTCATTTTCTTTGTATTTTAATTGGGTCTCAGAAAATAATTCTTTGATTGAGACTCAATGTGCATGAAAAAGACACGTGATGTAAAAGAATAGAGGGCAAACATAATGGTCTCACAATATCTCGTTGGGATTGTGAGTGCGAATCTGATTTGAAGAAAGTGACGATGAGTTACCGAAAAACAAAAGAGCTACCTCTATTGTGTAACTCATCGGTGGAGATAAACCTCCATTTTGGAAAAACAAAAAGAAAAAACATGATGTGAACCAAGAAAAGAGCAAGAAAACACTGAGCTTACTCTTTTGACATAGAAACAAGGCATAAGAGACCTCAAGACAGACAAATGCTCATTCATCTGCTTCCTCCTATTCCTCTCCACAGTGATGTGTGACACCTTCTGCTGTCCATCTCCATTGTTAGCTTCCTCCGGCGACCCCGAAGCCGCAATCTTCAACCTCTTGCTCTTTGGAGATGGCTCAAACTCAGCCTCAAAGTAACAATCTTGAAGAGCACTTGAAGAAGAAGATGACTTGTGATCACACACCAATCTTGGCCTCTCTTGACCAATACCTTCCTCCAATGGAGTAAAAGGTGGGAAGTCAACAACCCCATCCAAGCCCTCAAAAATACTAAACAAATCTTCCGGGGAAGCTACCGGATCCTCGAACATTTTGATGAAAATTTAAAATATTTCTCGGGAAAAAAATACCCGAAAACGCACAAAAGAAAGATTTGGGAAGATCAAGGAAGGTGTGGTGTGTAGCCAAAAGGAGTAAATATAAGAAGAAGTGATAGTGAAAGGGACTAAACTATCATTATCATCTATTTTTTATGGGTCTCATGAATATGGTTAGGTTTGGAGTTTTATATATGGTTAGGTTTATAAGATGCTGGAGGTATAGATGGGAATATATATATTTTTGTAGGTTTTGAGCACAGAAACCCAAGAAAAGCTATGGACAATGAAAACTAGGTTGAAAGAGAAGAAGAGACTGTGAGTGATAGTGTATGTATATGGAACATCCAAAAAACCATGAACAGACCAAAACTGCTAGAGAGACAGATTATTATATATATTGGATGGATTTGGGGACATGTTCATTAGTTCCGTGGGTGAGAACTTGGAGACTTGAAGAGTGGTGTTAAGTTCTTGAGAAAAGAGGCCAATAAATGTAATTTTCCCGAGAAAACATCGCATTGGTAAAAGTGTGAACAAACGCAGATTTAATGAAATAGATTACTTCTTAGTTAAATCTTCTTATTTCTGACTCGTAACATTTGTATACTTGTTTGTACATTTGTATTCTCATATGTAATACCATTATGTTAAAAAAAAGGATTAAGAACCAAAATGGTTCTTGTACTATCAACAATGAATCGAAATAGTCCTTATACTTTATAATGAACCAATTTAGTCCTCGTACTATATCAAATTGAACTGAATTAGTCCTTACCGTTAGTTGACCGTTAATTAGCAGTTAAATCTTGCTTGCGTGGCATTAAAAATAATTTTTAAATCTGGAAAGGTAATATAAATATACACTGACATGGCATATTGAGAAAAAAATTATTGGCCACATGTCAACCTTTGATTGATTTATTATATTTTTCATATATTCTTGCGTTCTTTTAACTGAACCATTTCATCTTCTTTTAGGGTTTTATGTGGTCTTGAGCTTGCAGCAGAAGAGACATTTGACAATGGCGGCGAAGGTGTTCACTTGCTGGTGCCGCATCTGTTTATTCCCATTTGGATCTGATCGGTCCCAACAAATCAGAATTGCCGGATGCATAAACTCATCAAGAGCTCAGCCTCATATTCCTCCACATAATTTCATTAATTAATTCCAAATCATTTTACTCTTCATATGAAAAATTATCATTTTAACAACTAAAATTTCATTAATCTTTAATCTTAATATATCAATCCTAACCCCAAACAATCAAAATTTTCATTAACTTTAACACCTAACTAAATCCATATCAGATTTTAAAAGTGAAAATGGAAGAGAGACTGGATATAAAACTATGAAAGTCATGTATGTTGCAAACGTGTGTAGTGAAGAAAGAGGAGTTGCGCGCAGTAGAGAGAGAAAGTCGCACCACCTCCGTCATCGTTGTCGGCGTGCCAGAGAGGACCATAACACTTCGTTGCTGATTGTGTATTTTTTTCTTATTAAAGTTTATTTTTAATGCCACCTAAGCAACATTTAACGGCTCATTAACGAGGACTAAATTGGTCTATTATAAAGTATAAGAACTATTTCGGTTCATTGCTGATAGGACAAGGACCATTTTGGTGCTTAATCCTTTCTTTTTTTCTTCTAATAATTTTGAAATCACATCTCATTCTCAGCTACCCATAGTTGATTAATCATACAACCGTGAACCGTGTGTGAGATCTCCATCACCAAGAGCAGAGTAAATATGAGCCCCAAAAAAATTAAGTCATCAAGGTTTTTTTTTTTTTAGGCAATCAGTAACTTTTATTAACCCAACTCGAAGGTTATAATAAAATTACAATAAGGGTCGAACCTACTCCAAACACGAGATAGTATTCGAGACCCAAACATGAAAACAAAATGAGATAGAAAAGGTATTATCAATACAGGAAACAAGTGACAACATGAAATTTTGAATCTGAATGGCCGTCTCCTCAAGTGATCAAGGTTGAGGGATCTCACCAAATCCACTAAAGGTTTGGGGCCTCCTTAAAACTCCTTTTCATGACCTAACTCAACAAAGTTGAGTGATCTTATGAAAAAATTAATTCCGCTTTGTGACATCTTTAGCATCATGCTTTATTTAAATTGTGGAACCGACGCCTAATAGTGAACCACCTTTTAAACTACATGAAACTGAGTTCAAGCCCGTGAATCCATTTCCAAAGCTCGTGACGCTAGCTTGCTAGCGTTCACAAATGCTTCTAATGGCAAATCCGCAAGCTAGCCTGCGAGGCTAATAGGGTGTCTGTGGAGGCATAAGAGAAGCCCATGATAACATATGCACTGCTCACCAAGTTTTTCATGTCTGCACGCCGCACAACTTACTTGAGAATATTTTTATGAGTCGTCGTATCATATTTTTTAGTGTAATTTTGCGTGAATTTTGATGGTACTTCTGAGCGTACTTCCACTCAAGCTACTAGGCACACTTTCATACGTTACTTCAAATTTGACAGCCTTACGTTTCAAGAACAAATTGAAAACACTAAGACTTTACCCAAAATAGTAAGCGCTCCTAAAAATTCTTCTTCACCTCTTATTGCCTAAAGAGCAAAAGGAAGTCAAAGTAACCCATAATCCAAAGATGATGCTCATTTGTAGACACTCTTAGAGAGTCCACACCGCTCGTAAAGTTTGGAAGGCTCATGGAGGATGAAGGACTCATCTAGACAACTAGGTCCAAAAATCACTGGTGGACGACTCCGCAACAGGTGCTATTTTGTCATCAATGAATCACAAATCAACATGTCACCGAGTAAATTCACTTCTATAAATACTAATCTTATAGAGAGGGAGGATCTAATCTCAATCCTAAATGATTGGCATATTAGGTCGCACATTGTAGATTCTCTCTAAAGTTCTTTGTATTATTCAATCACCATTTTTGCTGAGATTCTTACTGTGTCAGAGGCAAATCTTCAGACATATATACAAGGATCCTGGTTATCGATGTGTTATCTTACGTAGAAAACATGAATTAGACCAAGAATCTAAAACGCTTATAACACATCGACTTAAAACAATCGGCAGTATTGTTTCTAGTGACTAGTGTGCTAATTGACCGTGGGAAAGAGGTGCATCCTAACATTTTTGTATAGTTTTATCCTCGCAAAACTATCTTCTTCTTTTTTTAAGCATCCTCGTAGAACTAGTTAAACTCAATTAAAATACACAGAGCTCAAACTTGGGTAGACGATATTTTATGAAATTGAGTTAACATAATTTATCAAGCTTATGCTTTTTATGTAACTTATTAGTTTGATTAAACTCAACATAAAAATCAAAGCAATACAATTACATTTCATTGATATTAAAATAGAAAATCTTTTAGTAACTGTTTGCCAGTATTTTGAATGATAGAGAAGAAACAAATTACAGCAATTTTCCATGGTATATTAGAAGAGAGGATTTTCTTTCTATTATAATCAAAATTAAATATATGTTCAAGGTATATAATTTACTAAATTACAAAATGAACCATTTGCAGTTCATTCACACCACTATTAACATAATGAGCAGTCATCTTGGTAGATTAATTATCCAAGATATTTTCTTGACAGTTTATACATAATCATGCAGCACTCAAGCAGTTCTCCCAAGTTCCATACTTTGAGCTGAAGCTGCCTCCACCGCTCTGCTGCGCGTATTCAGATATAACTGCTCGAGCACAGACATCCCAAGTCCTCGCTATCTCCTCAAGTGACATGGGTTGTGACAGGCTTCGCAGAGAGATGCTAAACCTTGACTTGGCCTTCACTGAGAGATCTTCGTATTCCTTACTTATCCTACACACAACCAGATCCAAAATTTACATCAGAAGAGAACGATTCTTATTGTTATACGCAAGTTTATGCATACAGACATGCTTAAGCACCGTACTATCTAGAGGAACTCATAACTGAATTGTACAATATATGCGCATGATTTTATGGCAAGCTTGGCAAACAGGTTTCCTTGAAATTCTTTGTTAGTTCACAACTCAAGATGGTGAAAAATTTACCCAAGATTCCAGTTGAGATGATAGAGCACTGTAATTCGTTCAAGTTATACATCATGTTCCACACTGTTACCATCTATATTTCCATTCTCAGAACTGAGGGAAATCAAGGTTCATTTCCATAGGAGGTTCACAAACTTTATCAAGAATAGAACAGATGGATCAGTTATGTCAACATGTGTGTCCACAGAAAGAATTTTCTTTCAACCTTATCTATAAAAAATAGAAGGATTTGCATTGCTGTGAGGGAATGGACACACTAGCATAATTGATACTAAATCGTAATTAATTTAACATAGAAGGTTGACAAGATTTCAATACATAATCGGCATATAAAATAAAGCCAGTAGATGATTTTCACTCACTTGACTTCAACTGGGAGCTTGTCTAGAAGTACAGGAGAGCAATTTGGATAACTTGTGGGTACGAGCAATCGTAAAGGTTGAATTGGTGACTGCATAATAATAAAGCAGAAATGAATTCAGAGAGAAGAGGAAGAATAGGTATAATGCGATAAATCAATTCACCCGGATATGTTTGAAGACTGACCATTTGTGCGGAAGCATACTGTGATTTTAAGTATGGACTGAGAGCCACAGCACTGAAGGAGCACTTGACGATGGTTCCTTCGCCACCTTCAGCAGCAGCGGCTGCTGCTGCAGTTGGATCTACATCTTCCTCAATGATATCAACAACAGTATCTATAAGCCTTTGATTTATTTCCCTTATTTCTTCCAAAAGGACGTGATTAGCCTGCAACGGCTTCAAGATTACTTCTTTTTTCCATACACAACAAATGATAATATAATAACACCATAAAGAACGTGATTTTCCTCAAGAAACCCCGTTACTAAGATGCTAGAACAATCCGTTCAAAAAAATTGAAGCAGGATATGGGGGTAGCCTAGAGCATGAAGCTGCCAAAGTTGTGAGGAGGGTCATTCATTACATAGCTTTATTTTATCCTTTCTTTAGTAGAGAGACTCTTTTCTTGATCTGAACTCATCATGACCATAGATAATTGATGAATATAGATTGTGTATCAATGACAAGAAAGATTGGAGTTGGAAGAGGTTTCTTACTATTGGACTTTTGATAAGTTTAACTGAAGAATCTCCAGTTCAAAATGCTACATGAACAGCTAACAGAAAGTAAAGAGGCAAGTATTACCAGATAAAATATGGGCAATAATTGGCTTTGCATTCTATTAGGTCCAAAGATATGATAAAATAGATGCTAGTATTTAAACTTAAAGAAACCCCATAAACCTTAACTTGTTATTTTGATCCAGTAACTAACTCCCAACTTCAGTTTTTCTTGGGCTGAGCATACACTGCATAACCTTATTTAAGGTCTTTTCCAGTCGTCACACCCTCTTTAGTGAGATAACCCTCACTCAATTGAAAGAAGGGCCATTCAGACAATAAACAGTAAATAATAGATTCTACAATCACATACAGCTTACATTCATCAAAGTTAACATTCTTCTCGAAGTAATTGTCACCAGTAGAGAATAATACCTCAATTCTAGGCCTCTTGACGCTAGATGTTGCAGTTGACTCCAAATCAGATATCTCTGATACAGTAAACTGCTTGAAACTATCATTTAAGCTGCCAGCCGATGATACAACATTTAAGGGCATGGCACTTGTGTAGCGTCTCATCTTCCTTGTTCCAGATGTTCCATCTTGAGTGATGAAATTTCTTGCTTGCAGACGACACTTGGTCATGGCAACTAAATCCTCACCAACCGCAGCTCTAGAACCATTACCTGGTGCCGATCCTGCTATCCTGTCAATCATGCTCACAACTGAGCCAATATCGCTGACGGAGGCACTCAACGTTGAAGAGGACATTGATTTTACCTGAATAGGACATTTACATATGCAAACCAATCTTCAGTAACAATAACAATACTATAATAAACTTCAGTTTTTTTTTTTTCCTTTTCTATTCAACCATTTAAAACACAATCATCAGGGTGCTGAATACACACATGCATACACACACATTACATAAGTTTGACTAACCGCTTTAAGTAAGCGCTCGAGAGGTTGCTCCATAACACTTGATTTGCCAGAAACACTAGCCAAAGCATTGCCATGAGTGCCATCTGGACCAGTAAACTCTGCAAGCAAAGGCGAGGCTGATATTCCTGGAGTGCCAATGGCAAGCGATGGGGCTGGTGCAACTGCATTTGATTGTTGTAGTCCAATATTTCCAGCATTTGAGAGTGAGGAAACAACAGAACTTGGTTTTTCAGAATCACCAGGCATAGGGGATGCCAAAGGAGTCGAAGGAGACGGGACAACAAAGGGTGAGCTAGCAGATTGCAAAGGGGTTCCTGCTACTGTGCGAGATGATAGAAGATTTTGCTGGTCAATTTGTGGCGAAGAATGTTGTGTAAGTTGAGGGGATGGAGACTGAAGGAGTTGGGGTGAAGAAATAGGGAACGGAGCTCCTGGCTTTAACTGTTGATGGGA
>JAYMSZ010002721.1:0-11552 GCA_036897665.1 Pelargonium citronellum
TGGTGGCAATGACTGGGGATGGAGTGAATGATGCACCTGCCTTAAAATTGGCTGATATTGGGGTCGCAATGGGTATTGCTGGGACAGAGGTATGTCTTCTTTTCCTTTTTTGTTTATTGGCATTTAGTCTCCATTTTTTGTTAGGTCAGTTTATGCCCCAGTTTTTGTGTAAACTACTAATTTTATACTTTTGTTGCTTATGTACTTCTGGCACTATAGGTTGCAAAGGAAGCCTCTGACATGGTGTTGGCAGATGATAATTTTAGCACTATAGTTTCAGCCGTGGGTGAAGGCAGATCTATCTACAACAACATGAAGGCATTTATCAGGTTAGATGTGTACGTTTGTATTGCATACATATATTCTCAATAGGTAATTACAGGTTTTGGTGTATTTGTGGACAAAAAACTACCTCCATGTTATTGCATTATTAAGCTGTGTGGAAGTATGTTTGATCCAAGTGTTAAAAGATACATACTCTCCTACAGCAAGTTCACTTGTGCACAGTTTCAACTGATACTTAGCATGCCATATTTCAGGTACATGATTTCGTCAAATGTTGGTGAGGTGTTCTCCATCTTCCTGACAGCTGCTTTAGGCATTCCAGAGGGAATGATCCCAGTTCAGCTTCTTTGGGTGAATCTTGTTACTGATGGACCTCCTGCAACAGCTTTGGGATTCAATCCTCCAGACAGAGACATAATGAAAAAGCCCCCTAGAAGAAGCGACGACTCCTTGATCACAGCTTGGATTTTGTTCCGCTATCTGGTATAGAAACAAAATCTACCTTTGTCTGTGCAGGAATTCAACATGGTAAATCACTAATCAGTCAATAACTTTCTTGCTCAATTCTTAACAGGTAATTGGACTTTATGTTGGGATAGCAACAGTTGGAATATTCATCATATGGTACACTCATGACACATTCTTGGGCATTGACCTGAGTGAAGATGGCCATAGTCTGGTCACCTATTCTCAACTTGCTACTTGGGGTCAGTGCTCATCTTGGAAAGATTTCTCAGTCTCGCCTTTCACCGCCGGGACACAAGTGTTCAAGTTCGACACAAATCCATGTGACTACTTTCGTTCCGGCAAAATCAAAGCCTCAACTCTATCCCTCTCCGTCTTGGTTGCAATAGAGATGTTCAATTCTCTCAATGCTCTCTCGGAGAATGCGAGTCTAGTGTCAATGCCTCCATGGGTCAATCCATGGCTCCTTTTGGCAATGTCAGTCTCATTTGGCCTGCACTTCTCGATCTTATACGTACCATTCCTTGCACAAGTATTTGGCATTGTTCCTCTCAGCTCGAACGAGTGGCTCTTGGTGCTAGTTGTTGCTTTTCCAGTGATTCTAATCGACGAGATCCTGAAGTTTGTGGGGAGATGCACAAGTGGATCAAAGCGATCTCCTGCAACCAAATATGCCAAGCACAAAGCAGAGTAGTTCCACAAAGCATCAAAGAATGAAAGTGACTTCCTCTACTATGCCCAAATCTGCAGCATTGCCATTGTTAACACCACAAGATTGGTTTAATGGTTTGGCCTTCGGAGACTAAATTAGATTGACTGAACTGAAGTATCGCCAAACAGAAATTATTGCTGAGACATGCCAGATGACCCAGAATGTTAATGTCTGTTAATTTAAGCATTCAATGCAATAAAAACTTTTGTTAAGAACAGACCTTTGATGCAACATAAGATTCAAATGATACATGAACACAGAACAATTTTGGAGCAAATTGATTTGAAATTCCAATTACAACACTACCTAAAACAAGCTAGCAACATTTTCCAGCAGAAAACAGTAATTACAAGAAAATCATAACCCAAATCCCAAACCCTACATTCTTGACCGCAAGACTTTTCAGCACCAAACCCTCAACCACCGAACCCGTAGAGAGTCCTTCCTTGCCTCTTCAGGGCATAGACAACGTCCATGGCCGTGACCGTCTTCCTCCGAGCGTGCTCAGTGTAGGTCACAGCATCGCGAATCACGTTCTCCAAGAAGATCTTGAGGACTCCGCGAGTCTCCTCGTAGATCAGACCACTGATACGCTTCACGCCACCTCTGCGAGCAAGACGCCGAATCGCAGGCTTGGTGATTCCCTGAATATTATCCCTCAACACCTTCCTGTGTCGCTTGGCTCCTCCCTTTCCCAAACCCTTGCCTCCCTTTCCTCTTCCAGACATTTTGTTGATTCAGATTAAAAGAAGAGAGTGATTTGATTTTTGGTTGGATATGGTGGATGAGATTTTGGGTTTGTATTTATAGATAGAGTCTGGGAGGTTATGAAATGGGTGCGATCCGTGGGATGGTTGTGGGAAATGTTTCCATCCGTAGATTCTTCGAATCGTACGGTCCAGATGGAGCGACAGTGGCGGGCGGATCGGTGACGTGGCGAAACTGGAGGCTCTGCTTTTTGTGTTTGTTTTTACTAAGGTTTTCGTTTTGAAATTGGTGGAAAAAACGCGCGGTACGCATGACACTGAATTATTGGAACATAGGCCCATAACACAAAAATGGTCCAGGCCCATTTTTAATCAAAAGTACACGGGCTTAGTTTTTATCGGTCCAATCTCCATCCGCTCCATCTTCTTCTTCACTAACTCTATTGCAGTTAATCTAAAACCCTACTACTTGTCTGGAGCCAGAAATTGCAGCGTGAGCTTCGAATTCCTGAGATCGGCGATGGGGTTTTTTGACCTCAACGTACCGTATCTGGAGTCGTCTCCGACCGACAAGAGTGGTCTCCGAGCCGTTCGCATGAAGATCGTGATCAAGGCCATGGAGATGGGCTACACTGGCATCGCCTACAACCGCACGATGAAGGGAGTCATGTCCGATCGCGACTGTTGCTCCATTCCATTCCTCTCTCTATCTTCTCTCCTCAAGCTCGCCCCCTCCCTGTCGTCCTCGGTCCAGCTTCACCGCGACCTTCTTGGCGTCTCTCGGACCTCCCCCTTCCGCCAGTACACGCGCCTGACGGTCTGCGTCGATAACTTGGCTCAGGGTCAGGCCCTGAATTCTGGAAATCCGGTATTGAAGACCTACGATTTGGTCGCCGTGCGGCCTTTGAACCAGACCGCCTTCGAGCAGGCCTGTGAAAGGATGGAGGTTCGTTCGTATAAATTGTATCTGGTTTTGCGAAATTTCACTAATATGAGCTAAATCTTTCTGTGATTTGATGTTTACGTAGGTAGATATTATTGCCATTGATTTCTCAGAGAAGCTGCCATTTCGATTGAAGCTTCCAATGGTCAAAGCTGCAATTGGGGTTTGTTCTTATACTTTGCTTATCATCGTTCTGATTTGTGGCGTATTTGATCATTTCAATATAAATTATTTTTGTTTACTTGTTTACAGCGTGGAGTTTATTTTGAAATCACATACTCAAGTCTTATTGCGGATGTTCAAACAAGGAGGCAAATGATTTCCAATGCCAAGGTGAGAACTAAGAATTTTGATTTGTGAGATTGAATATGGTTACTTCTTAAACACTGAGTAGGTTACATTTGCATTGTAGTGGGATTAGTATATTAGATCCTGTGAATTGGCGTTGCAGCTAGGTAGTTTTCATGATTGCTCATAACCCCTAATTGCCTTTAATCTAGCAGTTGAGTTTATGAAGCAAATTGGTTTCACATAATCATTGAAATGCATTTGACTTGCCCTAAAATATTATGAGTCATTGCTACTCCTATATCAACTTCACATTTGACCCAATCACTGCTTGAATTTTTAGTTTCTGATGGATTGGACACGAGGAAAGAATATCATTATCTCAAGCTGTGCCCCTTCGGTGAATGAACTTAGAGGGCCAAATGACGTCTCAAATCTAATGTCTCTGTTTGGGCTTCCAATGGAGCGTGCTAAAGCTGCCATATCCAATAATTGTAGGTATGAGCATGTGAAAATCTCATATATATCTTTGTATTATGAACCAAGCCTATGCTTACCGTAACCTTCTTCCCTGGTGCCTTACAGGACTCTACTAGCTAGTGCTTTAAGGAAAAAGAACTTTTACAAGGAGGCAATCAGAGTTGAGGTTATGCCACCTGGTCAACAACTGGACTCCAAGAAAACCGGTTCAGCCGACTGGCTTAAATGGGATCCCATTTCTAGTGGTGAAGGTGATTTGCTTTTGGACGACTTGGTAAAGGGTTTCTCTGCCTCTGACAAATCATCTAAAACTGTGAAAGCCATTGATTTTAATTCAGTCCTTAACAGTATGCCTTCACAAGGTTTTCAAGTGAAGGATTTGATTTCTGGAAATCAGGCTGTGCCCCAGTTAGCAAAGGGCTGTAAGTCCTTTTTTTCTGGTTTTGATACACTTGAAGTATCAGTTGCCACTGAAGGAGTGTCTGAACAGGCTAACCAGCACAATTTTTGTTCTGAATTAGTTCATACTTCAGTAGATGAAGCTCCATCGGTACATCAAACCACTGAAAGTTTTCCTAATCTATCTTCTATAGATTGTTTGAAAGTTATTTCTGACACTAAGGAAACTGCAACTAACCAAGCAAGCACTGAGGAAGAACTTAAGACTTTTAATGAATCAGATGAGCACATTGACTCAGTGGAAACAGAAATGCATGATGTGGAATCACAAAAACATGTCTTCAGTTGTGAATCAAATGTTGCATTACGAACTGAAAATATGGAAGTTGAGTTAAGTTGTGCAAAAGTTAGCTTCGACACCAAGGAAAATAAAACTCAGTTAAGCGCTGAAGAACCCAAGCCTCGAAACGAGGTACATTCAGTTGCAACAGAAATGCATGACACTGAATTGCAAAAACATGTCTTCAGTTGGGAATCAAATGTTGTATTACCTGCCGAAAGTGAAGTACTTTGCACATCTGGGATGGGGATTGAGTCAGATGCTACAAAAATAGAAATTCCCACTCAATCTCAAGAAAATAGTGGTTTTGTTTGTCTGAATGAAGAAACCAAGAGTTCAGCAAATCAAGATGTATTAGATGCAGAGATGGATCATGTTGAAACCGAAAGAGGTGAAAAAAGTGGTCTTGTTTGCCTGAATGAAGAATCCAAGAGTTCAACAAAGTATGATGTATTAGATGAAGAGTTGGGTCATGTTGAAGTTGAAATAGATGAAAATTGTAAAGCACATGCATCTTTGCATGAAAATATTTCAGAAATAGAACAATTACAGGGGCCTGCAGATGATGCAGATATAATTGCAAATGAAGATCGAGGTCCATATGCAGAGTCTTTTGATGGTATTAAAGGAACAGATGATTCTCAACTTGCTAACCACAAAGTGGTGGAGGAAGTGGAAATTGAAGAACAGCAGCTTGGAGATCATGATACTGAGGTTAAGTGTCCAGCACCGGTTCAATCTAGATCAGGTACCAGTTTAAATTTTTTATTTTCTGAACTGAATGATATACCATTAGGATACTAAGCTAATGTCCTAAAAATTCTAGTTGGCCCGTAACATCATTCCATAATTTGACTTCATAGCTTTCCTGATTTAGAAGCCTAGTGTATGCTGCATTAGTAGAATTAGTAATCTACCACTTCGTTGAACTTGCCATTTTTTCAAATGATTGTACACAGCAGTTTGTCTCTTTCTCAGAGCAAATCTTGTCATGTTTTCTTTGTAAAATTCTGTTCCTAAATTTGAATGACGTGATGATCTCAAACTCTTAATTCTTTTCTGAATAGACTGACAACTTGGTTTCCTTTTACAAATTTGTAAAACACAATCATTTACTAAGATATTATGGTTTCCTTTAATGATTCATGTATGTTAATTGTTTATTGGAGTATTAGAAGCCTGATCAGATTCAACTATCATTCCATGTAGGTAACAGCAGAGCTAAGCAGAGAATACCTCGCGGATCTGTCATGTTTCCTTTCAAGCGATTGATGAATCCTGTATCTGTACCTTTCAAGAGAAAACCCCAGAAATCCAAAAGCAGGAACAAGAGAGCTTGACTCTGCATCGTTGAGCACCCATTTTTCCAAGTTGTGGGTAATGTTTTAGTTGAAAACTCTTATTAATGTCATTCTTTTTTAAGTTTGAGTCTTGATATCAATCAAAAGAAGGGATAAAATGCATTCAGAAAATAGAGGTACATTTTCACAATCTTCACTCATCCGAAAACTAAGGGCGAGGACTGTTCATAGCCCATAGAAAGAAAAATTGTAGTTCCATACCCAAACTTGGCCAAGGAAACCCAACCTAGTGTAGACCTTTTGGCTTTTTTATTGTATCATTTCTAATGAAAATACCTAAAATTCTATTATCACAACATGTACTGTTCTGCTACAAACCCAATACTAAATTTTCAAGGCAGAAGTGGAGATTTTTTTTTTAATAGAGAAAACTTTGTAAGATAATATTATTACTTAAATGAGAAATTTCAGTTTTCAGTCTGTATTTCCACAAGATATTTTTGGATCTCAAGAAGTGGAGATTTTGTTCATATTGGATTGGATAAATGTCGGATTTTCAGTGTAAAATGAGCGGAATTCAATACGACCCAGTTCACATTTTCGCATGAAATCCAATTGAAAATGTTCGGATCAGTTTTTAATCATATTGGAATTTGGATATCCAGTAATTTAGATCCAAATTGTTAACTATAATGAACTGACATGAGGTGAAATTTTTTTAATGAGATCAATTTTTTTTTTCATATTTGGATTGATAATTTCTAATTTGAATTTGATTTAGAAATGGTTCGAATCAAATTGAATATTTGTATAAAATGAACGAATTTGTTCTATTCGGTACGTACTTTTATAGGGTACATGTATCAATTTCGATCCGAAAATTAGTTGGATTAGTACAAATTCAAATTGCAAGATCTAGAGTGACCCCTACAGGAGTATTTTATGACAAGTGTAGCCAGGGTTAGGGTTAGGGTTAGGGTTAAGATTAGGGCTACAAGCTTATTTTAATAACACCAATGTGAAATGCCTTTTACTTTTCATCATCTTCTTGGAGATGCAAGTGCAACTGAAGTTACTGCTCTACATGTGCTCCTTAATTTTATATTATAAATCATGTGTTAATAATAATTATCTCTAAAGAAAACGGCTTGTTATGTCTTTTTGCTTAATTAAGAAACCCCTACTAGCCTCATTGTCATCATTACCAAATACCCTTCCAAACAATAAGGGGTTGCGTATTGTTTTTTGCTATTTAAAAAATCAAACCCAATAACCCAAAAAGGAAAAAAATAATTGTTTTTAATATCATCTGCACATAATCTGTCTCAATCTATTTTGTGAAAACACTGCTTTCCAATAATTTCTCACTTCAACAATTCAAACTTTCTTGGCTAACATGATGATTATTGACCCAAAAACATACACACGTACAGAAATTAAAGAGAAAACTAAACCATAATTACAACAACACTTATGGGAGAAAATAATAATAATAATAATAATGATAATTATTATTATTATTATTATATTATAATTATAATCTACATTTATGTAGATTAAGTACAATACAAAATGTCCCACTTTAGTTTTTCTACTGCTCCGCCTTATTTTTGTTTTGAATTGGTTTAATCTTGTCAAATTAGTTGACATGGAGAATTGTTTTCTTGGATTTTTTGTTAATGCTGAATCACGTGTTGATAAGATTACTCAGGGATAACGTCATTCAATTATTCATTCTTCTAAAATTATGCTATCATATCATAAACAACCATCTTTTGTTTAATTTTTTTTAATATGAATTAACATGAACACTCCACGTGTATCGCACGAGAACTCCATCTAGTGAATAATTAAATGTAAATATAAAATTAGAGAGTGTTTACAGTTAGTGGGCAACCCACCGCCGCCACCGGCGGCCGACAAAAATCAACATGACCTTCCTTCCAACATCTAGGGGTTGTCCCATTGATCTCCATAGCCTTTAATTACCTAAAGCAACACAATTGCTGCGGATCCAAGATTCTTCTTCTTCTTGTTTTTTAATCTTTCTTTTTATTACTAGTCATTATTCAGTAACATGAGCCGCATTAACATGATTACTACAAAGCAACAATATAAAACTTATAGTCTATTAGTTATAGAATTGGCATGGTTTTGTAAAGCCAAAGAAACCCTTTTAAAACAGGAAGATCATATTTATTTATTTATTTATTTATTTATTTGCAGCTTATGCGTCTACTGTTGATTTTTACTACTGCTTTTCCTTTTCATGCAAGTGGGTTGCTACTTATTTCATTTTAGGAAAATTCCTTACACTTTCTCATAACAGTTCAATTTTTGTGATTTGGGAAATGCTTTTGTTGGTGCGATTACTGTTATTGTTCTTGTTCATGATGTTGTTAATATGATCTCTCCAAGATTGCTCAATTAAAATGTGCTTAGTTGACCTCAACAATATGTTTTGATCCAAGTGTGAAAAGAGTGCTCAACCAAGTATCAAGAAATTTTGACTTGAGTGAAGAGACACTTTGGATGTGAATTGATGTGAAAATTCTATAGAGTTAACTTTTCATGTGTAGCCTTTCTTTCTTTCTTTCTTCAAAGTCATCTACCCTTTGAAATTTGAATGATTTCAACCCCATTTATGATTATGGTCCTTTTGTGCATAACTATAAGTACTTTGCTAATCAAAGCAAAATTTGCTACTTGCTTTGTGTTTTTGGCTCATAAAATTAGCATGATTTGATAGCACATTGATCATAGCACTGCCCTTCAAACAATGTTTTGAAATTGAATTGGCATGTTGTTTGAGTTGTGGATTTTGTCATTTTAAGATGCCCGGTCAAGGTCATGTTTGATATAATTTTCTTAATTTTATTGAATTTAATCATGTTCGCCAAAATAATCATATTAGTTCATCAATTAAGTTTTGATTAAATCAGACTAATACAATCCAAATTCTTAAAACATAATTGAAAGTTAGGTATAAATCAACAATTATATAGTACATTGAATATGACCTGCCCACATGAATCTAAAAACAATATATTAAATCTATTTACTCTTTTAAAAAGATGATAATTAGGATATAAAAAAAAAAACAAGTTAAAGATAGTATGTTTGGTAAAATTATTTTACGGACATTGTGCAACACTCTTCAAATGAGATTGTTATAGTATGAGGTTGAGAGATCTTGCATCTCGAAAGAAGATTTAGAAGGAGAGAAAAAATTATTGTCGACCTGATTTAATTAAGTATTAATAATATATATTTTAATGTCAGATTTATTATTTCATAAATTTGTCCTCTTGCTAGTTTTTATTTGTCAAACATTTTTTTTATAATTTTTTTTTAAATTGTTTCTTCCATCTCCTTCTAATTTCAAAGTACAATTACCAAACAAGCACTTACACAAGAATCAAGATCTCTAGCTAGGCACAAGACAACATCCATGATCCTCATAGTTGACAAGCACCCTTGGTAGGTTTGTGCCTGTCCAATCTCTAGGCCATTGTTGAGCATTATAAACCCTATCCTTTGAAGGACATCAGTGCACCATCACATGGAAATAAGCCAAATTCACAAACCCACCAAACCAGAATTGGGGCAATACTGCAATGTGCCTCCACTTCCCAGTGCCTACACACCATGCCATAGGTTTTGTGTTGTGTCCACAACCATAAACACCAATCTCAAATTAGCTGCATAAACCATATTAACATTTCTGATTGATTCTGCAATCAACTATATTTACATAAGCTATTTCAGAAACACTTGAAATACCAACATTACAGAGATGAGACAGAGAAAACTAGCTTGGAATCTTGAAATGGACACACTATGACACACTAAATTAACCAATACTTTTGACATACAGCAACTATAGTTTTTTTTCACAATTATGGAAGCAGATTTGCTGAGAATGCATCAAGCAAATGGATCCAATTGTCATCATACTCATTGTCTTCCTCCGCGCCAAAGTGGCTCCATTGATTCTCAGAGTTTGTTTGATCAATCTCATCATTTCTGGCAAACCTTCCTCTGATACGCGGCCGGCTATCTGCCAGTGTCTTCCTACAAGCATACTGACATAAAAGAAACAATAATACTATGGTTAGTAATTTAGTACCCAAGATGCTTAAAAACAACACAAGAATTGTACTTTCATGATTCATTTGAATAACAAAAGGACAAGAACAAACATTTTCTTTGATCCCAGTCAATCTCATTAACTACTTCTCTAGGTTCATGCATGAAATGAGACAATTTTATTCTAATTATGAGCCTAGTAAGGTTAAAGAGCACATGGCAGAGCACCCTGCAATTTTGTTCTATATTGTTGCAAAGTCATGAGTGGGTGGATGATGGGGAGATCATATAGTGCCTATCATTTTCATATGCAGTGAGTGTCAGGTGTGAGTGTTGTGTTGTTGGACTTGGGTCACTCAGAATTCCATGCATATAGCTAGCTTAGCTATGTAGTCTTTATTTGAGGGAGGTATGATTTCTTCTTTACAAGCCACCCACAAGGCACAAAATCAAATGCTACACTTTTGGTTGTCCTGTGAACAGTGGCAAGTTAGAAATTCACCAAAACTTGATATATATGACATTGACAGACACACAAAACCATTGACATTACTCAGCTTCAGCAATTGCAAATTATTCAATAAAGGCATGCTAGTGCCTTGAGCCTCTCTACAAGCTACTAAATAATTCTCATGAATGTTCAACTAGTGCATATGCATATATATCAAGGTTACTTTTTGAACTTAAATAATACTAATAGTGCAAAAAACTGGAGTGAACCTTAATTTTTTTGTTGAAGTTTCTGTGGTGTCTCTTGCTTCTATATCTCTCAATCCTCTCCTTCTTCTCCTTTGGAGTGTACTTAGTTGCTCTGATCATGCTTTCAATGATAATACTGTTCTCATTTGACAGTGGAGACTCTGATCTCTGGTAACACTGCACTCCATTAATTCTCTGCAACACCACTCACCAAACCATCACAATAATATTCAAATATGTTACTCCATCCCTCCAAAAATAACTTTTATGTTTCACTCGCATTTTTCTTTATACATGAGCATAAAACAAAAATATACTACTTTAACTAATTTCTTCTTAATTTTTCTTAAATAGAAAATAGAACACTTAATTTGAAAGAGAAAAAATAGAATATTTATCATAATAATTCCAAAAGTCATGAAGAAGCATTAAGTAATGTGGTACCAAAGTCACTCTCTTAAATGACTGTTTTCAATAATTGACTTCTCTGTACATCTAAAGAAGTCTCTTGAAAACATCTCAAAAATACACTTTCAAAAGTTGATTGATAGTAAAATGGACATGTTAGAAACATACAATGAACATATTGTCAGCTAAAAAAATTCAAAGACCTCTTCAAAACATCTAAAAATAATTATACTTTCAACAGTTAAACAAAGCATATTGTAATCTAACAGTAGCCATTATATAATTATATTAGTTGTTGTTCATGTTATGCTTAAAAGCAATGCTGACCAATATACAGTCTAAAAATGGGCTGTGTGTCTCTCAGTCATTTCGTCGAACACCTCACCTGCAAGTCGCCGGTACTGAAGACCCGCCTGACCGGACCACCACTCTCCGA
>JAYMSZ010002722.1:0-11549 GCA_036897665.1 Pelargonium citronellum
TCCGGCCGGTTTTTCTGGCCCACCCAGCCGCGAGTGGCGTCCAAGCTGTGGTTGGTGTTGCTCGGGTGTGTTGCCACCATGGGGACGGGAATGGGAACCATGATGCTCAGGTATCAGCACTGGCGCAGCGCCATAGGGCTTGGCACGAGGGGCTTTACGCTCTTTACGCTTTGGTTGTTGCGACTGTGGATCATATGTTCGGCTACCTTGACCTGGACGCGGAGTTCCTGGTTGCCACGACTGTGGATCATAAGGTCGGGTACCTTGACCTGGACGCTGAATTCTAGGCGTCCAATGAGGGTGAGGTTGGGAATGCTGGTCTTCGGGTGGGTGTGGAATTACTGGAGGAACTAGACCATGTTGCTGGGGGTGTTGGCCTTGATGCTCTGGCTCTGGCACAAACTGGACATGCGACCGGGAATGGGGATTATGGTCTTCAACCTGTGACTGTGGCCTCCTCGGATCGCGAGGCCAAGGCGGTTGTCGGGTATCATCTGGACGCTGTTGTTGTCGGATAAAATGAGGGTTGGTTTCATTGTGCAGGGACATGATAGCTTGTGCAGCAGATGGGGATGAGAAATGGGCAAGAGCTCCAAAACAGAATAAGAAGATTGTATGGGAAATAAGGAAAAGAATGACTTCATGAGAACTTCAAGCATGATTCATGCAGGGGAAAAGAATCTCAGCACAAGCAAAGTAAAGGAGGCATGTAATCTTTAGTGACACCTTTAAAGGAAAATCTTGGCCTATCTAGCATGTATAAACCAAAATGGTCCAAGCCGAATCACAATTCACAACACATTATGCCCACGGAGGAAGCGAAAACCAGAAGGAAACATCTTGATTATGGCAAAATTCCGAATTCATTTTGCTTAGTTTAGAACAAATGAGCGAATAATAATGAAAAAGGGATACATAAAAAGTTGAAGGGACAGACCGGTGGCTTTTAACTGGTCCTATAGTTGTTGTGCAACTGGTGAACACATAAACATAATTAGTATTTCTTTGTGGTGAGAACCCTGCCTTCATATGCTGGAGAAGAATTTCAATCATCATCTTCGGGATATGGAATCATCCCCCAAAAAAAGACAATCATCTGGGATTTAGTGACAGCACCGGCGCATTGACAGGCCTCATTCCTTTATAATTCCTGTTGTTCTAAATCGATCTGGTCAAAATTTAAGCACTACTTGATATCAATACCTAAATAAATTTAGAAGGTTCATTTGATTGGACAGGCAAGAATGTCATCTATTCACATCTTTGTAAGAAGGAAATACCTCCAAATCTGAATTTCATGCTTAACCAACTCTCATTATCGGAACCCGGTGCCCAACCTCTGGTGGAGCTGACCATATCTAACGGAAGCCTTGTAGCGATGCCTACAATGACCAATTAAATAGTAAAGTTTTGTTAGGTAATTCGACGTCTTGATGAGATATGCGTTCAAAATTATCCAAGACATCATAAGAGCCTGATGCATACAAAAAAGATCTTTTGAATATTAGACTGGCTCACCATCAACAAAGAATAAGAAACCTGATTCTTAACCTAACAAAATGACATTTCCCAGAATATCAAAAGATACTATCTTTAAATAATAATAAAAAAAGGTAAGCGCTAATTATATAGGCTGACTGTAGGTTAGAGAGCCCACTTTATCAACTTCCCAGATCTAGCACCAAAGCATCAGCTACAATCACAAAATCTTCATAAAGTTGTCTAGTTATTTATTGTTCCATTTTATCCCAGGGACCAATTATAATACAGTGCTATAATACCAAGGGCTGTGAAGTTGTAACAATTTATTCAAGATGGGATCCTTTTATTGTAATTTCTCCAGTACAGGTATTTTGTCAATCTCAGAATTTCTTTAACATGAAATCTACTCAAATTAAGATTTAAGGGAGTCTTCTTCTTAAGCATATCAAAGGAACAAGGCAGGCATAGCCATTCAGTCCCCTCAAGCATGCAATGGTTAGTTAAAACAATTAATTCTTCCTGACCATGAACTTGGACTTCAAAATTCTAGAATCCCAGTCAATTATATAGGTTTTAAACCAATTCGTCCAGAAGGCTACCCTTGTATTTTCCCTTTCCTTTATATCACGTGTGACATGTCATACATTACAAGCAGAAAACTCTAAACAAATAAGAAATTATTTTACGAGTTAAAAGTTTCAAGAAAAGTTATGAGCTCACACCTGAGTGCCCTTCCATTCCCAATTTGGTAGGAAGTAAAACAAGGCAGCGACAAGATGTGTTTGGTGAATTTCCAGACAATGCTTACTTCCTAATTCAAGCTCTGCAGCTGATTAGTAACACCAAAACCACAAACTTCAACCTGAAATACCGTGATTAAAAAGTCAAGAGCTGTAAATGGTACAAGTGAAGATGTTGAAACTTGAAAGTTTTTCATAGGCCAAGCATTGTTAGACAATGATGTTATAAATACACATGGTTGTCCTCATAACCATGTATGTATGCAATAGAGATGCATTTAGTCAGCATTCTATTTTTATTTTGTTTGTTTAGAATGGAAGCTCAAGTGGTCAAGCTACACAACAAAGATACCTCTCTCCTTTATCATAATCGCTCCCCACCCAACCCAACGCAATTCGGACACCTAAGAGTATGCCAATGGTCGCATCATAGAAAAGTTCAATCCAAAGTCCTGATATTTCTTGCTTGATCTCTTCCTTTATTATTGATATCAACAATGGAACTTTACCATGTATTTTAACTATTTATTAGCTACAATAGGGTTCTAATCCAATTTAATAAACAATACTCTCTCCGTCCCAAAACCTGTCTCCATTTTCTCTCTAAAAAAATTGTCCCAAAATAAGTCCATTTTTTTTTTGTAGTTATTATGCATGAATTATCAACAATATCCCTAAAATATGTTAGTCAAACCCCCTTCATTTTATTATAACAACAGCACATGTGATGAGGGTATAGGGGGGAAAGTCCTATCCTAACTAACTTATCCTTCATTTGTATAAAAATGGGAAACTCATTTTGGAGTAGAGTGAGTGATAAACTTAGATCTAATACTAACCTCAGTCAAACTATATCTATAATTTGTTCTAATTTAAATAGAACTAATATCTTTACCACTCTCCCTCAAGCTGAAGCATATAAATTACATGAATGTCAGTGCTCGATTTTATATATTTTTTTTAACTTTCAGCAGCTGTCAGAGGCAATCAGAAGTGATTTTGACGGCAGATGATTGTTAAATGTGGTGGTTCAAGTGGCCATCATTGTCAAATGACAGTGGTGTCTACGGTGACAGGTAGCGCTAACCAAAATTAGAGTTTGGGGAGGAGGGCAACATGGCATGTGGTGGCAGAGGGCGGGAAGGTGACCACGCTAGTGTCTTAGAATGCAAGTTGGAGACCAGGAAGGGAGTTGTCAGAGCTTTGCTGAAGGCCGAGAAGACCACTAATGCATCACTGACTCACTGTCACCAACCAGTACTAATCCCTGACCAAAAGCTGAATTTGAAAAGTCTAATTTGTAGCAAGTACGAAAGTTGCTCATGAAAATGAAAAGTTGAAAGTAAAGAATAGCAACAGTTCAAAAGAAAGGCTACAAGCTTGTTTATGATGATACTCCCCCTCGCATGCAAGCATGGACTTTTGCAAGTGTAGGAAGAATTAAAAGAAAACGTGAAGGAATTGCAAAAAATACATTCGAAAAAAATCATCAAATCATGAAGTGAAGAAAAGATTATTGAAAATTGTAAAGAGGTGAGCAGCCTAAAGCAGCCGCTGGAATTGTGAAAGCTTTACAAGACTCAAAGCATAGGATCAATCTAATAGACTAATACCATGTGAAATTCGTGACTTTCTTGATTTTTTAATTTCCTCTTGACGATTCCTGTTTGATCTCTATTTATTGTGTTAGAGTATATAATTAATATTGGGCCTTCAACTATCAGCTTCAGCTTTTAGTTGAGTTGGTTCTTTACATGGTATCAAAGCCTTAATGACCTAAAGGTACCGAGTTCGAGTCCATACAGTTAATAAAGTTAAACCACAGGCAGCACCCTCCCACGCATACAAGCTGATACAGCCGAACACTTGACCTATTATTAATAGGTGCAGTTGCATGTAAAAAACTAAAAATGGCATACCCATGCCAGTGGTTGCAAAGTAACCCTAAGTTATCTTCACCAACATAGAAACACAAAGTAGAAAGAAAAAGGCAACATAGAAACACAAATAGAAAGAAAGAGGCAACTAAGATACAGAGTACATACCAATTTCAATGCTCTCGTGGCATTTCAAGATTTACGCATGGCATTAATTAGTGCATCCGAAACAGGTCCATCAAGAGTAAAGCCCTTCTCCATCATCTTATCCCACACCTGACAGGCCAATGAAACCTTCTTTTCTCGCATGAGCCCATCAATTATCAATTTGAAAGTTCCTTCATCAGGAAATAGTCCTTTTGTTTGCATTTCCTCGTACAAGTGCATGGCTTCACTCATTCTAGAAGTCTTGCAAAGTGTATCTATGATTGTTTTGTATGAAAAAGCGTCAGGGGTGATTCCTCTGCCTATCATCTCCAAGAAAATTCCATGAGCCATTGCAATTTTTCCACTCTTGCAAAGGTGATTCATGATAGTATGATAAAATATCTGATCAGGTAACAGACCCATCTTTGTCATCTGATCAAGTAGATCCTTTGCTACGTCAGACCTACCTTTACTTAGAAAAGTGTTAATAAGAATTGTAAATGTGACCACATCTGGTGCCATTCCCTTGCGACCCATCTCTTCAAACAAATTGTAAGCCATTTTTAATTTGGAATCCAAGCAAAGTGCTGTGATGATGGTATTGTATGAAACTACATCACACAAACCTTGCACCTCCATCGTGTTCACTACCAACATATAAGCCTTATCTAGCTGTTTAGCTTTACAAAGGCCCTTGAGAAGACGATTGTAGCTACGGACGTCTGGCTGTATCCCAATCCTTTCCATCTTATTTAGTAACTTCTTTGCCTCCTCTAACATAAGATTGTCACAACAATAATCCAACAACACATTGTATGTAACCAAGTCTGGAATACTACCTGCTTGACCCATCTCTTTCATCTGATCAAGAAGTTTCTTTGCTATATCAGACCTACCTTCACTAAGAAAAGCTTGGATAAGAATTGTAAATGTGACCACATCTGGTGTAATTCCCTTGAGACCCATCTCTTCAAATAGATTGTAAGCAGTTCTAAGTTGGAAAGCATTGCATAGCGCTGTAATTATGGTATTGTATGAAACAACATTACACAAACCTTTCTCCTCCATTGTGTTCCTGATCAACATATAAGCCTCCTTGTGCTGATTAGCGTTACAGAGGGCCTTGAGAAAAAGATTATAGCTATGGACATCAGGATGCACCGCATTGCTTTCCATCTCAATCATGAACTCCTTTGCTTCATCTAACATAAAATTGTCAGAACAATAACCCAACAACACATTGTATGTAACCAAATCTGGATCACAACCATTTGCCCTCATAAAAGATAAAACTGTTTTTGCCTTATCAATCTTGCCCACTTGACAATAACCCCTAATCAGCGCCTTATAAAAGGTGACATTAAACTCAATTCTACCCATCATTGTACCTAATGTAAGCTCATATGCCAGATCAACCTTACCATCAGCACACAGCCCAACAGCGAGTGTTGTACAAGCACAACAGTCCGGACTTAACCCCCTTCCTATCATGTGATGCCAAAATTCAACCGCGGTATCAATCTTCCCAACTTTAAACAGTCTATCAATAACAATAGTATAGCTTGCAACATCAGGCTCTCTTCCTTTCTCAATCATTCTCCAAAAAAGCTCTAAAGCCAACTCTATCCTATTTTCCTGACATAGAAGATTCAAATACAAATTAAAAGCCCGAATGTCGGGGACATAGCCAAGCATATCCATGTCCTGTATGAGCTTCTCTATAAGACTAAGTTTCTTGATTTCACACAAACCAGAAATGAACCTCGAATACGTAAATGGAGTTAAAGAGAACCCTTGCGGGATCATCTGGTGGTAGTAGTGTTCCGCCACGTCGAATCGCGAGTTGCTGACCAATACGACGATGAAGCGATTGTAGTCAAAGCCAAAAGCGCGACAATTTGATTGAGTCATTTCGTCGAACACCTTGATGGCATTGTCGATGAGACCAGCTTTCACGTAGTTTCCGATGCGGGCACGGTATATTAGTCGAGGCGTGCCGAGACTGTGATACATAGCAAAAATGGGGGAGCGGAGTAGAATGCATATCACCGAGCTGGGACGGCGAGACCTTGGCTGGAGGGATCAGTAAATGCAGGTCCAGTGCAATCGGAAGAAGATGAATTAGAAAATGAAGGCATGACCAAAACCCTAAAGATGGTCTAAGAAATGGAGATTTGTGAAGGCGGCGATGGCGAGGAAGCGGAGGAGAAGAGGCGCGTGAGGTGAGACTTGAGTGTCGCGGCGCCGGAGAAAGAGACGGGCGCGAGACACTGAGACCTGAGTGCCCTGGCTCGGTTCGAGTGTAAAGAGACTCAGTGCAATAGGTGGATCTATCTGGGGGCCCAAAACCATGTTCTTTGCAGTTTATGGGCTTCTGTATTTTTGGACCCAAAAAATGGGCTCGCATTTCATTTGAACTGTTGTTTTAGACCCAAATCCAAGAGTAAAGCTAGCAAGGTTGAAAATGCATAATTCAAATTCAAGTAGCAAGGTGCCAAGGTGGTAATTTACTTTTAAGTACAAAATATGCTGTTTGTCTGTTCTGGCTCATAAATTGGTTGAATTTATATTTTCCGATCTGAATATGAAATATGCCTACCAACTTTTAAGCGTACATGAATTCGAGTCCAAATTCAAAAACTTTAGCCCTATGTGATATAGTTTAAGACAATTGAGACATTGTTAAACGATATAATCGGTCTATCTTGTAATAAATAACCACTATAGAACAAGCACAAGTTTTTAGGGACTTGAATGACGCTTATTCAATGTTGCAAAGGGGGAACTAGTCTTTAGCGAACGTGGTTGTGGAAACAAATTTAGTGAGCAACGATTTTCATAGTTTCTCGCAACTTGTGATAAAATCATCAGAAGTCCTCGTATGCTAAGTTTGCGTCCTTCCTCGTAGAACACACACCACCATCTTGCACATTGAAGCGTCTTCTTTGGTTACAAGCTGCATGGCGGCGTTGAAAATTGTAATGGATTCTAGGGTAATAGTGGCGGGAGAGATCTCCATGTGAGAATTGAATAATGCATTGCAAAAGTCAGTACACAAAGGGTTTTCAAGTGAGCCAAGTGCTCTTGGTGTATCATTTGCAGCAAGCTAATATTTAAGTTTTAGGTCCTCTTGCATCTTAATAGCGTACTACAAGATTGTCTTCTAAAGATAGAGCACCAATAGCCGGTAGGGCAGACATTATTAACCATGACACCGGTGATATCATTTCTTTTAAAATTGACATCATCTGAAACAAAGAGAATTGATGCGCTATTTCCGTCTCGAGACTAACAGAAACAGTTCGTCGTAGTTGTTCAGTAGAATTCACCTCCGGCGTGATAGTAAGATAATTGCAGATGAAAATGTTTAGCACTTATAAAGAGAGAATGAAGAGTGAAAATGAACATTGCACTTTATGGGGTGTTTATAGTGAAGGAGCTCAATTCTAATTGATGGAGATGATGTCACTTATTGAATATGATTGGTTGATAAGTATCAACTAGATTCTTTGAATGTAGTCATAATTGTCATTTGGGTTTGATCAAGTAATTGGACTTGGCCATTAATTATGAGCTTGATCATTAATTAAGTGGGTTTGATCATCAAGTGGTCTTGATAAACAAATACGTCTCAAATATGAGCCCAAATTAAATTATGTGTAGCATCAAGAATATTTCTTTTTATGCATAAAGATAGAACAAACAATTTAGACCCGAACCAGTGAACATCTGATGCTACTTTTATCCAACCTGAAGTTGACCGGGTCGGGTTAAGATCAGGTCAACCATGTAAATTTCGAGCACTCGGCCCGACCTTAGCATGACCAAACCCAAAAAACTATAAAATCGGGGTAAGGTTCCCAAACCCGACCCACCAGACATTTTACCAGCTCTCCATAAAGATAATCAAATTCAGGATCTTTTACTTAATTAGTTCCCATTCCTTTTACTGAAGTCATCTTTTATTGATTTATACAAACAAACAGAAAGTGAGGTGTTTGCTATAATTCTCTTCATATAACAATAAAAACAAGTGTAAAAATTTTATTTAAATTTCGGCCATGTCACTCCTCGTTCATTATTTTCAATATTGAACGCATTTGAGGATCGAATTTTACCAACTCCTATAATTTTTATGCATATAAATCCAAATATGACACGTGACCACACGCTCCACTCTCTTATCCATAGCCATTGTTCAATCGCATCAGTATATGGTTATCTCCAATTATATGGCAAGATAATTATTAAATATTTGTACAATTTTGCACGTCGTGTTCGTGTCATGCTAAAAAAATCGTGTGTAGCATAATTTATCATAAATACGACACATTTATAAACATAAAATACGAACACAATACATTTAACATGCTAATTAAATAAGTTATATTAACATGCTATGATAAACACTAACATGACTCAACTTGTTTGGCACGACACGAGTCACACGGCTCAACACATTTGGCACATTATTAGAAATAATTTATATTCTTAATTGGACGACAGAATTATTGAACATTTTGAGTTCTCTAAAATATAAACACGTCTTAAATACAAAATGTGTGAGATTTAACACTAATTTTTTTATCTCGTGCCGTGTAGTAACACAAATTGTGGGCTCTACCATGGATAGTGTGGTTTTGTTACGAATGAACCCACCATTTTTGTCTGTCCCATTCTCACCTAAGATATATATCATGCAACGACGAGGCTTTCAATATCGTGAAACAATTCAAGTTGAGCTATTATAATTATTAAAAGGGTTAAGATAAAAAAACAAAAATAAAAATTCCAAGTTTCCAAGTCGGTCTATACGGGGGACCTGAGATGATAGAACCATGCATTTGATTTTATTTTTTTCTAAATTTCACAGCCACTTTCATTGACTACAAATTATTTCTAGTTTGTTCTAATTTATCTCATTTTCGTGCTACCTACTTTATTTGAACTAGTGATTATTTTTCTCGATAATATACCTATATATAACTACATATACACTGAATATTATCTTAACGTAACTTAGGATTATTTGTTAATGAGAGTAAGAATCAACAATTGGAACATAACCATTTTTATGGCCAATAATAATAATAATAATAATAATAATAATAATTATAGTACAAATGTTACCTAAGAAATTTTGGTTTGAAGACCATGTCACATTCATATGAATTACCAAGTGTCTAGCCTAGTTGTGCATGCAATGCAAGTGGTATATATGAGTGTATATCACAAGTGGTTCTTTAGTCTTTGCTGCCTATATTTCAAAGTATGTGTTTTTTTTCTTTAACAACGATGTATTCATAAAGCAAACATGTATTAACACTTTTATAGTCATACTCCACAAACTAATTGTTATTCAATTCGGAAAGATTCACAAGAGTTTCATTATCTATGTACCAAAATTGGAACCTCAAATTCATTTGAACATCTTCTTTGACAGATTTAAATATCAATATGCTTGGTGGTTGTACACGAAAGAATCGATATGTTAGTAGACATATCGACGAGAAAAATATATTTAATCAAGTCAAATTTAAATTTGAAATATTATCAATTTAATTAAATAAATCAACGTGGTTAAAAAAAACATGAAATAATATTTAAAATGTTAAAAAGTGAATATTTGACAAAAGTTTTTTTTTTTAAAGTAACATTGAATTATATTAATTATAGATCAAACATTACAAATATGAAATAGTCTATCTATTCGTCCAAGTCTGACATAGAACACGACGACCTATCTGAAACATAAGTCGTCTGATTCGCAGACTTACTAACAAAACCCAGAATCTATACTAGCTTTATGCTCATCAAGATTTTCAAGATATCGCCCATAATCAATTATCCTCCCCTTCGATCTGCACAACTTCTGCGACTTGAGATGTATTAAAGTCCGTCATAAAACCACTTCCAACAAGATAAGACAAACCAAAACTTTCAACACTGAAAGACAAAACTAAATTCCAATAAGGGAAGACAAACTGCAAACTTCACCAAGGGAGTAAAAACAAAATATAAAACTCATATAACAACTAAAACAACTAAACAGTTTAAGACAAAAAAACATGAAAAGAATTAATTTATCCATAGTAAACATACTCTCAAAAACTAGTCAATAATGAAGGCGAAGATGATAGTACGTCGTCTGCAAATGGATTGAACTAGATGAGCCAACAGTGATGATGAAACCAAAGGAAGAACAAGACTAATCAAGTCAAATCTGCTCAAACTGTGTTTATTCGATTAAAGTAATGCGCGCAAAAACTATTGAACCCCCGCCGATCAAATTAAGATCGACGTTGTTTCAAACAAGAAACTTTAATGAAGAACTAACTATGGCGGCTAGAATTTCTAGAGTCATACAATAATTCTCAACTTCTGTGACGAATAAATCACATGTCTGATTTGTGATGATATTTAAATTTATCACGTTACAATAACATTGTACAAAATGCATAAATATGGTTACAATTTATTATTTAACTTTACTACTTACATACAGTGAAGTCGTAGTAAAAAGTCCACCGATAAACACGTGAATAAACGAACGCAGGTGAGGCACCGGTGGGTGAGAATAGCATCGCCCTCTCATCACCTCTCTCCTTAAATGACATCACAGGATTTGACTTGGATGCCCTCCCGTTCCCTACGGGTCATACGATGATGACGTGTCGCTTTGACTGATTTTGTCTATTTCTCTCTTTCTCTCTCCTCACTTGGTCAAATACTAACGAACCAATCAAGAAGACAACAACCGATTCCCACCATTGCTGACTCAGTACACCAACTCAACTCGCTCCATCAGACTCAGCTCTCTCCTCCTGACTCGTTCTCTTCCTGTTCATTCACTGAGTCCATATTCTACTAATTTAATTTCTAGGGTTTCATTCAATTATCTAATCGACGACTCTTCAACCAAATCGGACCCATTTGAGTTTCTTGTTTCTTCTTGTTGGTTGTGTCTGAAATTTTACTGGGTCGTATTCGTATTTGATTTTTCTTCTTAAAATTCAAGTCTTTTTGTTGTTTTTAGAGAGAGAAAGGGTCAAAGGGTTTTAGGTGGGAAAGGGGGCGGTGAGATTGGACCGGAAATTTTCTATATCTAATTTCAAAGTCTCGATTTTTACTCTTTCCATGCTCTTTCCTCGATCAATCCTTAGATGGGTATTTGATTTTTTGTGGAAATTTTAGTTTTTTCGTCGGACATGGTAGGCGATGAAGACAAAGGCCAGCTCGCCGGTCTTGTTACTCGGAGAAACTATCTCCGGTCGGCCTCCTGGACCGACCGGTCCCCGACCAA
>JAYMSZ010002723.1:0-11548 GCA_036897665.1 Pelargonium citronellum
TTTGTGTTTCCCCCAAAAAGGGGTGGGGGGCGGGGGTAAAAAAAAAAAAAGCCACTCCAAGGCAAACCCAATGTACCATTTGGCTTCAATCCCTACCCCAACCACATCTCCATTTCATTTATATTCTCCATTTACGACACCTTAAACCCATCCATCAAATTTTACTCTAAAAACTAGTCTACGATACACAACTCACTTGCACACCTCTCTCTCTCTGTTTCTTGATTTCTTGAACCTCTCTCTCTCTCTAGCTCTCTTTCTCTCTCTAGAGATTGATTTGCCCCTCAATGGCTGCATTTCTCAGCCGGATTAGCCTCGTTCTTTTGTTGGTTTCGTCCTTTTCGGGTACGTTAATGTTTACTTCTTCGATTGTTTCTCGCGCTTTCTTGATTCCTTTGTCGTGGGCATTTCTTGATTCTAGGCGCCGGCAGTTTCTTGAATCTTGAAACTTGATCGATGGGAGCGTTTCTTGATTCTTGCTCAATATGGGCATTTTCTTGATTCCTGAAGATCTTGAGAGTGTTTCTTGATTCTTGATCAATATGGGCATTTCTTGATTCTTGAAGATCTTGAGTACTGTTTCTTGATTCTTGGTCGATATGGGCATTTCTTGATTCTTGGTCAAGAGCGGTTCCTTGAATCTTGAGCATTTCTTGATTCTTGATTGTAATGGGCATTTCTTGATTCTTAATCATTTGAGCATTTCTTAAATCTTGATTCTTGATCATATATGGGCATGGTGGTTTAATCTGTTGTTGCAGGTTCTTGCATCCTCGTAACCTCTTTGGGAATCAACTACGGCCAAGTTGCCAACAACTTGCCGGATCCGGACAAGGTGATCACTCTCTTGACCACCTTAAAGCTCACAAAGGCAAGAATCTACGACACCAATCCTCAAATCTTGACGGCATTTGCCAACTCCAACATCGAACTCATCGTAACCGTCGAGAACCAAATGTTGTCTCAACTAATGGACCCTCAACAAGCCCTCCAATGGGTCACCACTCGCATCAAACCCTTCTTTCCGGCCACCAACATCACCGGAATTGCCGTCGGCAACGAGATCTTCACCGACCCGGACACCTCCCTCATGTCAAGCCTCGTCCCGGCCATGGTTAGCATCCAAAGGGCATTATCCCAACTAGGACTAGCTCCCTACATTAAAGTCTCCACCCCTAGCTCCCTCGCCGTCCTCGCCTCCTCGTCCCCTCCCTCCGCCGGAACTTTCAACACCGATATCTCCGGGATCATGTCACAAGTACTATCGTTCTTGTCGAGCACCAAGGCCCCGTTCTGGATCAATGCCTATCCTTATTTTGCGTATAAAGACGCCCCGTCTAAGATATCTCTAGACTATGCTCTGTTCAATCCTAATTCAGGCATGGTCGATCCTTACACGAAACTGCACTACGACAACATGTTGTACGCTATGGTTGACGCAGTCACTTTTGCCATGGCCAGACTGGGCTATGGAGGTCTCGAGGTTCGGGTTTCAGAGACTGGATGGGCCGCGAAAGGCGGCGCGGGTGGGGATGGGGGGGCCCGGCAAATGCGGCAGTATATAATAGGAACTTGTTAAGGAGGCAAATGGGAAATGAGGGCACACCCTTGAGACCTAACATGAGACTTGAAGTGTACTTGTTTGCTTTGTTTAATGAGGACATGAAGCCAGGACCCACCTCGGAGAGGAACTATGGTCTCTTCCAACCAGACGGAACCATGGCTTATAATGTAGGACTTTCGGCCCTATCAAACCCTACATCGGCTGCGACAACATCTTCTTCATCGACATCTTCTGATTCAGCTTCCATATCTCTTACTTCATCTGCAACAAAGGTATAATCTCATATTTTAGTTTTAACACGATAATATTTTTTTATCTAGTCTCTTATAGTTGTAAGATGTTAATGTCAACATACAATGACAAAAAGAAAAAGAATTGAATAACTTTCTTTCTTAGGTCTAGATTTAGAGTAGTTTATTAACATATAGATATACATTCAACTAGGTATACACACCTTGAAATATTAAACAAATTGTGTAATTAATAGTGAATAAACAATGACAGAGAAAGTGTATAGTTATGGCATTGAAAGAAGAGATAAAATTGTGTATAATATTGCAATGGATTCTTTACAATTGTTTTTGTTATGTAATTGTCAAATGTATATAAATGCCTAGTTGTTTTTTTTATTATATATATAATGAAAATGGAGAGATCTAATCCTATTTATGTTTTTGTTTATTTTTGTGTTTGGTTTCCTTTAAAATGGAATCTATTGTGAAACAGGCAGCAAACAAGGAATATCAAAGCTTGGTGTATTGGATGTTTGTGTATTTGCTGGCCTTCCAAGTTTTTATGAGAAGAGATTAATTTAAAGCAAATGGCACTTCTTGTAAATATGATGATGACACCAAATTATGGTAAGAGAGAAAATCAAGAAAACAAAACAAATGGGGTTTAAATTAAATTAATTCCCTTGTGACCTCATATTCTTCTTCTTCTCTTTTTCTTCACATTAAAAAATGGAAAAGAAAGAATCCATGAAAATGAGGGCACTGGTTTGACCTCTCCAATCAACAAAGCAACCCATTTTGTTTATCCAAACAAAACTTTCATCAACTACCATCAATTCGGTCAGTTCGTTTCGAACCAATTTATAAAAAAATACTATAGCGATTATCATTCAGTTCGAAACTAACAGTCACATAGTCAGATCAGAATTCATTGTAATTTGATTTTTATTAATGTCAATGTATTTATTGAAGATGAATTATATAAATAACATGGAATGATTTTCTCGAATTTATTTCAATTATGTATTTTATGTTGTTGTTGTTACTATGTTTTAGATTATCTTGTGAATTAAATTAAGTGAAAAGTAAAGATAATCTCTCTAGCAACTTTGGGACGTGGATTCCCAAACACTTTATTCACAAAAATAAATATGGCACAGAATTTAATTATTCTTTTTACATATTCATCTACTCTCTTGTTGTACACACATAAATATTTAATTAATTATGGTATAAAGTGGAAAAAAAGAATGTGAAAAGGTGAGGCTTTGTTTGGTTCTTTTTCTTTTATATATATATATTCTCTTCAACATGACCGTCACCATTTGGTCACCGCCAAGCCTTTCTTGTCATTTTAAAGGACCTTTTTTCTCTCTTTTTCTTTTCCCTGTGGAGACAATGTAAGCTCATCCATTGCTGGATTTGACTAGGATGGACTACCAATCTTGGATTAGCGTGTTTACTTGAACTAACAATTCGGGTTACAAGATGTTGAGTTGCGAGTCGGATAAACACAATACTATTTATTACAACACGCATTTAATCCAACATTCTTTTAAGTGTCACAAATCCGAAATCTCAATATAGTGCAAGTACGCCCCAGCTATACTCCCCTCGGCCAACACTTGCTGGTGTGGTTAGCATTTGAAGAGTTGAGACGATTCTTTACATGATATCAGAGCATTGATAACTAAAAGTACCGAGTTTGAATCCTACTGCCACCCGTATTAAATACCAACACAAAGCAAGAAATTGACATGTGCATGAACCACTTGCACGTGAGGATGCATGTTAGAATATAAAATTAATATTGAGTCTTCAACTATCATCTTAATCTTTTTGCTGAGATGATTCCTTTACAGCTACAAAGCATGTACTATGTAAGTAGAGTTAACGATTTGAGTTTCAGATTGAGTTCAGGTTGAAAAACTTAACCCGTCCTAATTTAAGAGAAGTACAAGTTATAAAATTTGGATTTGAATCCAAAGCTATATTATATCACAATCGAGTTTGAATTGAACATAGTAAATTTTAATTTGAATGAGTGCGAGTTTTCTTGACGACATTTTGTGAGTTTATTGGCAAACATTTACTCAAAATGGAGTTTAACAACAAAAAAAATCTTTAACTATAAATTTTTTTAGGCATATAATAATAATTATAATAAAAACAAAAATAATACGAACAACTATTTTACATGAGAGTAATATATTAAAAAGAAACAATGATATCTAAATTGAATTACAAGCACAATATAAATACTTACATGTTAGTTTTGGATAGACTTGATTAAACCTGATCGTTCTATATATATTGAGTTAATTTTATTAGACGTGATGTTACATCCATCTTTGATCGGATGTCCTTCATGCTCGCACAAATAATCACAAGAAACGTCTTTTATATCTCTCACCATCTTTCAAATTACTGATTTCAGCGTCGAAAGTATATTTCACGTGGTTTCTCTACGCTACAGTCTTTTGTATCTGCTGTGTAAAGTCAAGATTCAAACTTAAAATAAATAGAACAATTACTCAAACAAACTTATCAACCCTATTTGATTCCATCACCATTTTTCTTTATTCTTTTGGGTATGCATCAAATATTGAATGGATTTGAAGATTTGGTCCAAGTAGTGTTGGAAAAGGAAGAGGAAGGTTGGTGTAGGTAGGTCGGCGAATTGTTGGAGACTTTTGACAAAATGAGACCATAAAACAAATTCTCCTGCATGCCAAGCCATTCCAAACTCTCACAACTGCCCAAACTACTAGGAATTTCACCGGATAGCATATTTTGAGAAACATCCAACTTGCTTAGAGCTTTCAGATTTCCAATCTCCATGGGAATGACACCGGTCAATTGATTCCAAGACAAGTTGAGTAAGATTGACAAGGATGGGAGAGTTAAGACTTCTGAAGGTATGGAGCCGTTGAGTCTGTTATCAGATATATCCAAATAATCCAACTTCTGACATTTCCCCAAACTAGATGGGATGCTACCCTGAAGGTTGTTTCTTGATAAAACAAGATTGTATAGTTTGCCTAAATTGCCAATAGATGATGGAATATTCCCTGTGAGTTCATTGTTTCCAAGATCCAATATCTGGAGTCTTTGAAGATTTGAAATGTCTTCAGGAATGCTGCCGGACAATTGGTTTCTCAGAAAAACGAAGATTTCCAAACTCTTGAGGTTATCTAGACCAGCAGGAAGTGTTCCAACTATTTGAGTGTGATATATTCCCAACATTCTTAGACTTGTCGACGATAAGTTGGTGATAGAATTTGGCATTAGGCCTCCAAAATTGTTAGCCCCTATGACCAACTCTTTCAAGCTGGTGGCATTAGTCAGGGATGAGAGGAATCTCAAGTCCCCTTCTCCTGCACTTCCAAGATAATTAGCAGCAATGTTCAAAAACTGAATCTCATGAAGGCTCTCTAAATTTGGCACTGGCCCTGTCAAATTGTTGATAGCTGCTACAAAATATTGTAAATTTGTGGCATTGGATAGTGAAGGAGGAAGAGATCCACTGAATTGATTCTGATAAATGCCAAGGAATTGGAGTTTGGGTAACAAGATGCCTAATTCTCTTGGAAGACTTCCATTGAGTTGGTTTGTGGATAAACTAAGGACATTCAAAGAGGAGAGATTGAGAATAGATGGAGGGATGGTACCAACAAGGCTATTATCTGTTAAAGAAAGCCATGTCAGATACTTTAATTGGCCTATAGAATCTGGGATTCTCCCACTTAAATGATTGGCCACAAAAGAGACTTTCTGGAGGGATGAGAAGTTCCCAATAGAAGAAGGAACATCTCCAACAAAATTGTTATGACCGAGGGATAGGACTTGCAGATTTATCAATGAAGCAAACTCCATAGGAATTGTACCTGACAGCTGGTTGTTGGCCAAGCTCATGTACACCAGGTTGATGCAATTTGATATGTTGGTTGGAATGTCCCCGGTTAGCGAATTGTTAAACAAAAGCATGTATTGGATCCTACGCAAACGCCCAAGTTCTTGAGGTATCTTGCTGCTGAGGCTATTGTTTGCCAGAGCAAGGTTTCTGAGAAAGCTTAAGTTTCCAATGTGTGGAGATATGGACCCTGACAGCTTACATGAGTGTAGATCAAGAACAGTGACCCGTTGGTGGCGACGACCGCATGTAATGCCAGTCCATTGGCAAAAATGGAGGGAATTGTTCCAGGAAGCCAAGATGCCAAGAGGGTCATCAGTAATTTTGTCCTTAAAATCAAGTAATGCTAAGCGATCAGTCTCATTGGTTTGTGCAGCAGAGGGAAGAATGTTGATTAGAAGAAGATTAAGAAGGAACTTATTGAAGGAAGAAGAAAACGAAAACAGATTCATATCTTTTGCAGTTTAGTTCTAAGATTTTCAGTTGGAGGTCTATATGTGCACATATAAAAGAGGATAAAAATTGAATCTTGCAAGTGACCATCTACAATAGATAATTAGTGTCCCGTTATGTATTATGTTTATAATTTCTTTTTCTTGTAATTACGTTTATAATTTCTTTGCCGTCCACAGGAGTAACAATTTGATATGTTTTACAGCTGTCTATTTGTTCAAATAAATGGTGTACATTGTGCAAGCTTACAATAAATAAATTATTGTGTTGAATGGGTTGGTGAGAATGCAGCCTATTGCTACGAGCCACACATAAAACACTAAATTTGGGACAAATTTATAAATACTAGATACATGAAAGTTGACTAAGATCATATATATATTCTACCCAAGAATGAACTCAATGAAGGGAAGTGCTCTTCTGGGTAATTTAATACATTAATGGACTTTATATATAAAAAATGGATGTATAAACGCAACCAACCAACCAACTCAACATCAAGATAAGTTTCCCTCTGCTACTTATTTTACAGAGGTGTTGGAGAAAAATAGTTAGTCAATCATAAGTTGATACATGACATTTGCTTAAATATTTTTGATACATATTTTAGATATTTAGGTGTCATATATAAATAAACATAAGACACTTATATTAAGAAGAAGAAGAATGAGTTATAGTCAAAAGCGGATGGCAGGCACCATTTCAGTCCAACCCATTACTGTTCTGTGAAAATAATGTTCACATGCTAAACTGAGGCAATGATATTTAAATCAATTATATTTCATTAAATTTCATTCCTATCCAACTATGTAACGTTAGTTTGGGTTGGAAATTACAATGCCTGTGCATTGACTTCATGACTCATGATGATCTCGTCTTTCTTTAGTACCAAGGTCTCTGCACAACGACATATGAGTTGCTATCTGGAAACTGTTATTTGGCTCTTTGTTTTCCAAAGAAAAAAAAAAAGATGCCAGTGATGAGCATCCATCTAAAAGTCTAAAACACGCTTAGAGACTGCTTTGCTCCACAACATATAATGCCATTCTCGGACATTTCCTTCATATTTTGTCACTTTTGGAACTTTACTCAGTGATATGGACATCCCATGACCATAAAATACTTCCTAGCTAGTCTCCCTTCCTATCATTTCTTAAATTTATTTTCTAATTTCACTATCAACTATTCCTATGTTGAAATGTAGTATTTTTAGTAAATCATGACGTCCAAGAGCAATATTATATGCAAGTAATTAATGTACAAACTACAGAAATTTAGGCATACAAATACTAAACCAAGTTGAATTGTCATAGGACAAGTAATAAATTAAGCAGCTAAAAGTCTTGCAGTCTTTTGAGTAGTTCCTGATCGTTATAAGTACACACTCTGCTACAAAACTATCAGCAACACTTGTCTTTCCAATAGACCTTTCTTTTCTCATTCTTCATATGGATTCCATACTCTTTTTCTCATCGTTCTTCTTATTTTTCCTTCACTCTGCTTCCACTTCTGCAATTCATAGCAACGAGACTGATCGGTCAGCGTTGCTGGAGTTCAAGGCTAGCATTTATGACCCTCTTGGTGCCATGACCTCATGGAACAATTCCATCCATTTTTGTCAATGGTATGGTGTTACGTGTGGTCGCCGGCACCAAAGGGTCACTACTCTGAGCCTAGGATCACTTGCATTGTCAGGGTCTATATCTCCACACATTGGAAACTTAACCTTCCTCAAATACCTTGCTCTCCATAACAATAGCCTCTACAGCAAAATCCCTGCAGAAGTTGGCCGTTTGCGTAGACTGCAATTTATGTTCATGAATAATAATTCACTTGTAGGAGACATTCCTGCCAACTTATCAGGTTGCCTCAATCTCCTCAGAATCGACTTGGCCTACAACAGTCTGTCAGGCAAGATCCCGGCGCAGATTGGTTCACTGATGAAGCTTGAGTTACTTTATCTTCTCAAAAACAATCTTGGTGGAGAAATTCCAAATTCTTTGGGGAATTTGTCATCCCTACAGGTACTCTCTTTAGCAGGAAATCATCTTAGTGGAAGAATACCATATGCCCTTGGTCAATTGAATAGTCTCTTCTTCTTTTCATTAGCTAATAATGGTCTTGATGGTACCATCCCTCTATCCATTTTCAATCTCTCCTCTGTAGAGTCCTTCGCTGTGAATGCGAACAAACTCCATGGGAATCTTCCCTCAGAATTGGGCAACATGTTTCCCAATCTCACATCCCTTCGCATTTTTGATAACCAATTCACTGGATCTATCCCTCCTTCAATATCTAATGCCTCGAACCTCCAAACGTTCCTTCTTTATTCAAACTATCTTACGGGCCAAGTTCCAAATTTGGAGAAGCTTCATGACTTGGATATGTTGGTTGCAACCAGTAACCATCTTGGGTTTGCAGAGGAAGGGGACTTGAGGTTTCTGTCCACTCTGACCAATGCCACTCGTTTACATACGCTGCTTCTTGGTGGCAACAATCTTGGAGGCTTCTTGCCAGATTCAATTGCCAACTTATCGGCGAGCACACTAAGGAATCTTGCATTTGAGAGCAATCAAATAGTTGGTAAACTTCCAGCCAATATAGGAAATCTTGAAAGTTTGGAAATCTTTGCAGCCTGGGGAAACCGATTGTCTGGTACCATTCCTGAAGATATTTCAAAGCTCCAAAGGCTCCATCTATTGTATCTTCATGACAATGAATTCACAGGAAATATTCCATCTTCCATTGGAAATTTAAGTAAATTGAACAAGCTCATACTATCAGGAAACAAGTTTCATGGTAGCATTCCTTCAAGTTTGGGAAAATGTCAGGATTTGTTGCTATTATCAATTGCTGCTAACAATCTCTCCGGTTCCATACCTTCAGAAATCTTCACTATATCGTCCCTATCACTCGTACTCAACTTGTCTCAAAATCATTTGACCGGTCCTCTTCCCATGGAGATTGGAAATTTGAGACAACTTAGTCAGTTGGATGTTTCTCAAAACATGCTATCAGGTGTAATTCCTAGCGATATTGGCAAGTGTCAGAGTTTGGATGGGATAGGCATGGATGGAAACTTCTTTCATGGAACCATTTCTTCGTCTTTTGTTTCGTTGAGAGGTTTGCAATATTTGAACCTTTCTCACAACAATTTGTCAGGTGATGTTCCAATATTTCTTGAGGGTTTTGCCTTACAAACTCTGGACTTGTCTTTTAATAATTTTTCGGGCATGCTACCTAGCGGAGGTGTCTTCAAGAATGCAAATTCAACTTCAGTAGAAGGAAACAGTATGCTCTGTGGAGGACCTCCACAACTCAACCTCCCACTATGTGCTTTTGGGGAGCAAAAGAAGAAGAGACTGAAGCTGAAAATTGTGATCTCTATTGTTTTAGCATTCATTCTTGTATCATTTCTGGTAGTTACATCACTAACTTTGTGGTGGGTAAGAAGGAAAAGAGGGAGAAATCTTCCAAGCTCTTCGGAGAATTCAATCTTGCAAGTGTCGTATCAAACTCTTTTTAAAGCTACTGATGGATTCTCTTCGACTAATTTGATTGGAGTGGGTAGTTATGCTTCTGTGTACAGAGGAACGATAAATCTTGAGAGAAGTATCGCTGTTAAGGTGTTCAACCTTCAACGAAGAGGAGCTTCCAAGAGTTTCATGGTTGAGTGTGAGGCCCTGAGAAAGATTAGGCATCGAAACCTTGTGAAGGTAATTACTGCATGTTCAAGCATTGATTCTCAAGGTAACGACTTCAAGGCTCTAATCTACGAGTTTATGGACAACGGGAGCCTAGAAAAGTGGTTGCATCCAGCTTCAGGATTGGATGACTCCCGCGAGACTACAAGGAGCTTAAGTCTTCGCCAAAGATTGAACATTGCCATTGGTGTAGCTTGCGGATTGGATTATCTTCATAATGGATATAGCCAAACACCAATTGCTCACTGTGACCTTAAGCCAAGCAATATTCTTTTGGACGATGAAATGACAGCACAAGTTGGTGACTTTGGATTGGTGAAATTCCTTTCGGAGGGAAGCAATAACTTGTCAGCAAACCAAACAAGCTCTACCGGGGTAAGAGGAACAGTTGGTTATGCTGCTCCAGGTAATTATCATATCCCATTCATGAATAAGTCTCTTGTTACTTGATATTCTAGAGTAATAGGTTACTTGATTTGAGTTTACGAGAAAAATTGCATCTAACTATTACAAACTTTACACTTGCAATATCTTGTTTCAAAGAGTAGTAATTCATTTTATTATGTGTAAATGCAGAGTACGGGATGGGAAGTGAGGTGTCGACTCATGGTGATATGTATAGCTACGGTATCCTCCTACTCGAGATGTTTACTGGAAAAAAGCCTACCGATGACATGTTTGATGACAACATGAACATTCATAACTATGTCAAGATGGCATTGCCTGACCAAGTTGCAAAAGTCTCAGAAGCAACACTTCTTGAAGGACGAGAAGAGGATGCGAATGATAGCAAAAGAAATGACAGGCTTATTGAGTCGCTGATTGTGATCCTTAGAATCGGAATTTCATGTTCGGAAGAAATTCCTGGAGATCGAATGGACAGTAGTGCTGCTCTTGCTAAATTAATTGCGATCAGGGAGAGTCTTATTGGTAATGGAGCAGACGGTGGACAGGGAAGTGTTTAATTGGTAGCTATGTTGTGTGTAATGAAGATATATAGTTCGTTACAGTATATCTTGTTGGTTTAGACAATGAGACGAAATGTTAAGTAATAGTTCTTAAAGCCAAAGGAAGGAAGCCAGAGCTATGTTCTGAAGAAATGCCAAAAGAAGGAATAGACATCAATGCTGCTATAACAAAGTTGCTAGTGATCATGGACCATCTGCCCTAGTTAATTATTGGAGGCATTTGTTGACTCTTTCATTGAGTTTAAAGAAACTCCAGTTTTCAAAATTTCTAAATTCTAACGTATGAAATGGGTCGTTTAAGGTAGAACTAAAGAATATTGTGTAGATATTGAGTGGTCACATACAAAAAAAAAACCATAACAAGTTGTGAGAAGTCAATATATAGCAAGATATTTCAAGAAATGACAGAGATATGTGATGTGATGGATTAAGTCTTTCTTGACCAGAGAGGTCTTCCACTCTTCTATTATTTAAGATAGTGAATACTAATGCCCGTGATTAATCCATGTACATAACTATTGAGTGATGAACCGTCATACACGTCTTTACTCTTTGTATATATATGTATGTGCGCGCGCGCACATATATGCACATTGTAGAAACAAACTTCAGATTTGTAGTTACCAACTGCATACAATGACTCTGTTTTCGTCTACCTCTTCCTTCTTGCTCGCTCTTCTTGTTGTATCCTCCTCCTGCCTATTACCCAACTC
>JAYMSZ010002724.1:0-11547 GCA_036897665.1 Pelargonium citronellum
TTCATATTTGATCAATGATTTGAATATTCCGGCGAACATTTGCAGGTGCCGGTGCCGGAATCTGGATATGTTGGCTCAAAGGATTCATAGGAGAACTAAGGAAGAAGGGTAGTTTAGGTATTTTGGAAAAACAATTATCCATGTGCAAGTCATGTGATGTGAGAGTGTATTTTTCAGTTAGATTTAACTGACGGATCAGGTGTGGGAAAGTTAATAGGGGTCAAATTCTTGTAAATAAAGTTCAAGTTATACATTTGCTTTGAGTGACAAGTTCATGGGGTGCATTTGCAATTAACCCTTAAATGAATCAATATTATTCACATTGACCTGATCAATAAAAACAAAAGTCGTTCACAAATTCATCGAGTGTATACACATTTTTAGTATCATTTGTTGGGTGACCCAAATTAGCCTTAAACAATATATTGGATGTATTTAATTTTGTTCATCTAGACGTATCCTACTAAAAATAAAATAGGGGAATAAATAAACCAACCAACGGCTCACAACAAAGAAAGAGGGTGGATGGTAAAAATGTAAATATACAATCAAATAAATAAAGAGGAATAAATATATATAAAAGTCAAAACGTTTGACCAACAACTCGTCTTCTCCATCCAACGAAATTACATTACATATACGAAACTGAGACTTGAATTCGAACACCAATCTCGCTCTTTCCGGTCTCTGTCACCAGGCGCACGTTAGCGATGGACCTCATGACCCATTCCTCGTCGTTCCTGCTCCCTTCAATTCCCGTCGACCACCGCCCTTCTCTAACGTACGCCCTTGTGGTTCTTAACCAGCGCCTCCCCAGATTCACGCCTCTGCTCTGGAATCACGGTACTTTGGTCCCTCTCCTCCTTCTTCTTCTTCTCGCTAGGGTTTTCGTGCTTGCTTGTTTCGGTAACCTGAGAACTGTGCCTTTTTCTGTAGAACAGCAAAACTTCGTCTCTGTGCCGATGGAGGCGCCAATCGTCTGTTCGACGAAATGCCCCAATTACTGCCTCAGGAAGATGCTGCAGATGTTCGACAAAGGTTTTTCCTGATTGATATTTCCAGCTAGTCTCTTCCAATATTTGAATGCAAATTTTTGCTATGGATTGATTGTTGTTTCTGTATCATAGCATGGATATTGAGTGTTTGAGTGTGACTCAGAGTTACAGAAAATTATTTGTTTGTATAAAGGAATAGCTCAGGTTCTGATAGTTCAGTTAACTTCTTCAGCCAATTATTGAACTGGAATTTCATAGGAAGACCGGGTGTGGCTTGATTTAAGCACAATTAAATTCATTCAGGTTGATTTCCTCAAAAGGCCAGGATGTTTTGCTCACTCGATTTTCGAAGCATGCTGTTTCTTTAGATGGACTCTAATAACTTTCACTATCTCATTGGAGCAGTAACTTTTCAACACTTTTTTTAGTTTTATGTTAAAAATTTTGGGTTAGATTCTCTCTTTAAAATCTTTTCAAAAGTCGGATCAATATGGTATAATACTATAATGTTTTACTTTTTATTAAGTGCTTGACTCGGATCAGATTTGTAACTGTTTGATTCATTAAGTCTTTGTTAGATGATACAAATCTGAAAATTGCACGAGTATTCCATAACTTTTTCTTGTATCTTGAACGATAAAATGGTTGTGATGTTTGTGGTTGTTACCAATGTTGTGTGTCATTTTGTATGAATTCCATTTCCCTAAAACCTTCCCCTTCAGAGTTCTACCATACCATAGTATGCAATGTTCAACTCTTTATGCACATTTTCTCTCTTTAACAATTTGATTGAGTATTTCCTGACTGCATCTTCGTTCGCACATGCCTCTTTAGTCGTATAGTTTTATAGATACTTACAAAGCCAATAACTGCATTTTTCCAGATTCAAGCCAGATGTAATCAAAGGTGACATGGATTCAGTCCGAAAAGAAGTAGTAGATTTTTATGCAAATCTGGTATGTTAGCGTTTGTCATTTCTTTCTTTCTTTTTAATTTTCACAACCAATTTAGCCATCTGTTTGATGGCATGTTGCAGTGTCTTTAGCTGTCATTCTTTGTTGTATCTAGCCCACTGATGTAATAGTTTATTAAACTGCCATAACAAATATAATATTTTACCTCTGATCTCTTACTCGTACTATTGGAGCATTTTTACTCTTTGGTCTACATGTATGTACAGTGCTCCTAAACTACGTCTGCTTACTAAATTCAGGGTACAGAGATACTAGATGCAGCTCACGATCAGGACACCACAGATCTGCATAAATGTATATCTTATATTTGTGATTTTATGCCAAACCTCGAGAATTCTAGTGTAAGTTGTGCATATCTTCACTTACTAGTTTGGGTAGACTTTTAAATTTATATGATCTATATTGCTTTTATTTACTTTTTGAACTGTTTCGCCTAAGCGCCATTTTCCTTATCCTTCTTATTTAGTTTTTTTAGTCTGGATTGCATAAGATCAGTTGCTATGCGACTTTTTTGACAGTGACCAATTGCTTTCTCATATTGGATTTATAATTTCCGTTGTAAACTTGGTTATTTGTAGTTGTGCATTCTTGTTGCCGGAGCTCTTGGTGGACGATTTGACCATGAGGTTGGAAACTTGAATGTTTTATATCGCTTTTCAGCCACACGAATAGTCCTTATATCCGACGACTGCTTAATCCATCTCCTTCCAAAGACTCATCGACATGAGATCTGTATTGATTCTTCTGTTGAAGGCCCACATTGTGGACTCATTCCTATGGGGTTGCCTTCTGCGCGTACAACAACAACAGGTCTTCGGTGGGATCTGAGTAAGTTAATAGCAATTACATCACTTCATTTTTGTCACCAATCACTGCACACCAGATCTACTGTTTTGCTATTTAATTGAATTGGGAAATGAGTCACATGCATTGGGTGACTCGCCGACACTTCCCTATGTGGTGTCATGTGCAATTATTTGTGGCAGAGAGGTGTTATCTGAATTCAGAATGGACTCTTCACCCACCATATGGTGTGTCGAGAATGCATTGGGCTATGGTGTGAGAGCTGGATTGCTTGACCTCATTGCCACCTCTTATTCGCATATTCATGCCATATCATGGAACCTTTAATTCCCGATGCATATTTGTCCTATAGCTTTTCCTGTGATATGTTTGTTTGCTATCGGTATCTGATCTGATGCATGATAAACTGTCTCTTCATTCCAGATGACACGGAGATGAAGTTTGGTGGATTGGTAAGTACCTCAAACATCGTTAATGGAGAGATAGTAACAGTACAGTCGGATTCAGATCTTCTATGGACAATATCCATTAAAAAGCAATAAGAAATATAGCGTTTGGAATCAGTATCAGTACACCGAGGACCCGGATTTCATGAATATTCAACTTGCGCCACCAGTATTGCCCCGGTTAGTTGAAAAAGTTTAGGTGAGTTGTTATACATAGCCGTCAATGTTCATACAAAAAATTCAAGGAAATTACATCCTTGTACAATTCTTTTTTGTAAGGTGGCAGAGATTTACATTTCTTTTAGCTGTATTTTGGGAAGTGTTACAAGATATACTAGGATTTTCCTATTTGTAAGAAATATTGCTCAAGTTTCTCACCTCCATTAAAAAAAGAGGTTCTTATCTCCAAATTGTCTGTGTACTTTTTTTACTTATTTGATGAAATGAACTGTTAGATCCTGGGACTATCACAATCTTTGTAAATTTACTATTCTATTGTGAATCAGAAATGCATTGTTGAGCTCAAATGTGCTGCCAATATTTTTTTTGCTACAATGTAATGGACAATTATCTTTAGGTGTATACACCAATTTGAATCTTGTACTTCACATATGGATCCCATTTCGATCTTTAATTTTTTTTAAGGTTAAAATAGTCATTGAATTTTTAAATATGGACTCAAAATGTTCCCAACATTATTTTTCTGTCACTTTCAGTAATTTAACGTGAAATTTAAAATGTTATTTTTATTTAATTATTTTGTTCATGTGGGGGTTATGCGAGTCTAATGAGTCATTTAATATGATTTGATCATAAATAATTATTTAATATATTTTTGGAAATATGCCTCCAATTTGTAATGTATTGTTTATTGAAGCACTATTCTGAAAGTAATATTCCAGAAATAGTTAGTGAGGAGGATATTCTGGAAATAAATGGTACTTACTAGTGATCTCCAGCTCCAATTCCATAATCAATCACCAACATTCTAATTGCACCACTAATTAATTTTTCAAATTAAAAAAAAAAGAAAAGAATAAAAATCTAAATAAAATTTATAAAAATTACTATTTAGTATTTTATAAATAAATAGTATAATTTTAACTAATAATATTATATAACATGTAGCGTGTATGTAAATATTATTTATATAATTTAGACATACATAACATTAAATAAATTTATTTTGTTAATAGATTTTTTCTTAAGTTTGAATTCATGATATGCTCTTAATGAGTTGAACCGAATCCTAAAGCTCCTTCGAGCTAGAGTCAAATACAAAAGTATCAAATCGGGTGAAACCCCTAAGATTGATTTAGTTCATAAAAAAATTGGACATCCAAATAGAAGGTGTATGTGTTTTTTTGTGAATTGATTGAATATTGGGGAGTTTTAAGTAATTTCAGTTGTTTTATACATGGCCGCGCACCTACTAGCGAGTTACAGGAACCTGTAGTTCCAGCTCGAAGGCACTGACTCTCTCTCTCTCTCTCTCTCTCTCGATCCCTTCCAAGACCAGAAAAAATATCGACGTTCTTCGATTTTGACTATCAATTCCATCGACTCTGTAAGTTCATGTTCGCTTCTAGTTTTAGGGTTTTTATTTTATTTATTGCTAAAGCAATTGATTCCACGCCAAGCTTTTTTCGCTATTTTTCTTTGAATATTCATTCAATCCTCTCACATTCCGTACTCCTCTAGGGTTTCGAACTATATCGTCAGTATTTGATCTTCCGGTGGCACGATATCATTTCCTGACCTTTGATTTCGTTGCAGGTTTCTTGCCGCCGAGCAATTCCTTGCCCTAGAAGATGGTACGCTACTCTCTTTCTCATATATTTGCGTCACATTCTATGTATTTGCTACTGAGTTGAGTTCAAATTTCTTTCAACTCTCAGAAATTGAGAATTTGAGAAAGCAATAAAGCTTTTATTTTTATTTTGAATCTGATGGTGATTGTGTTATTATATTGCAGTTGCCTCTTTCCCTACTCAAGACTGCTCAAGGGCATCCCATGGTTAGGCCTTCTAGCTCATTTTTTTGTAACATCAATTTACTTGAAAATACTTTTTTTTGTGTGTGTGTGTGTGTGTGTGTGTAATTGATGATTCTGGTGTGCTCTCTAACAGCTGGTTGAACTGAAGAATGGGGAGACATATAACGGGCATTTGGTTAACTGTGATACTTGGATGAACATCCACCTCCGTGAAGTCATCTGTACCTCTAAAGTAATATATATAATTCCATGAACTTGTGTTGTTTTACAAATGAAAGGTTAGATTTTGTTCTCACTATATTTTGTTGTATGGTGTAGGATGGAGACCGTTTTTGGCGAATGCCTGAGTGCTACATCCGCGGGAATACAATTAAGTACCTTCGTGTTCCTGATGAGGTGTGTTTAAATGTCCTACGTATTATTGTAGTAGATTCATATGGATCTTGTAAACCTTTGGCATTCTTAGTTTTTGTTATCTTTGCTCCTATCTCATCCATTTGTGTTGTTTGGTCATGTTGTCAATTATGATTACTCTATGGAAACCTCTTGTGTGTTATTTCTGGAATTCAAAGAGGTTTTTCTTGTCACAGCCTAGTTGTTTTTGACTGATCCAACACTTCATGCTCCTAACCAGAGGTGCAACTTTGTTTTAAGGCAGTCAACAAAGTCTATAGTTTGTACATACTTCTTTATGTCAGTATGCTTGAGAAGCAACTGAGCAAGCAACTACATTTTTTTATTGCTGATTTGTGTGCAAAAGTACGACTTTACTTAACTATGTCTGATCACAAGCTTGTCTGGTTGGATATTTTTTGGATTTGCTCTTGTATGCTACATAAAATGCGGGAAAACCATTTAAGGTGGTTTGGACATGTGGAGCATAGACAGATTAGTGTCCTTGTGAGGTAAGATGAGAGATTTTAATTAGGAGAAACTAAAAAGGGGGTTAGGGTAGGCCTAAGTTAATGTAAGGAAGTAGTGTGGAATGAAATTATAGCATTTGGCTTTACAAAGAAAACAGCATTAGATAGGATAGAGTGGATGAAGAGAATACGAGCTGAGGATCCCCAAGAATTTTGCTGAAGGATTCATGTGCCGACCCCAATATTGTTTGGAAAATGGCTTGGTGGTGGTTTTTGTTTTTTGGCAAGATGACATCAATACTTTTGCTTTATGCAACTTGTTACCCGAAACTTTCGTTTGAAACTGATTTTTTAGTCTAATAAACTTCTTCAGTGAATCAGTATACGTGTGTTTATTGCTTCATGTATTGAACCAGAATGACTTAGCATTGTTTTTGGGTTAGCACCAATATGGTTGGTTGCTGTGTATCATTTCTTTGCTTAAATGTTACCTATTATCTATATATGGGTTTACACTTCATGCGCGAATTTTAGAGATATATTGTATTAGACTGCCCCAAGTGAGAAACATATTGAATGGGGTATGATATGATGCAGCGAACGGTAGAGCATCAAAGTTTTTTATATTTCTAAAGATTCTAATTACGATTATTTATATTTTTGAGAGTTGAGTCTTTAGGATTCTTCTATCTCGAGCTTGCTTGTTCGGTTAATATCTTTCTGTTCCAAGTTTTGCATGGACGATTCCCTATTTCACTGATGTGGCGTTGTTACTTTGCACTGCAGGTGATAGATAAAGTTCAAGAAGAAACCAAGAGCCGCTCAGGTATTATTCACTCTGTTGTATAGTTTAATGAAGTTATCTGTTCTAATATACCTTGATATCTGAAATAGAGATGTTAACGAAGAGAGTGTTTTCATATGAGCAGATTCTTCACGTTGTTTATCCTAGAAAACACATCCTTTTTGGAATTAAATTAGATGAACAATGAGTAATACATTGTTTGGTTCTAATAACTGGATTTTAACTTGTTTGAAAAGGCATAAATTCATCACTATCAGTTTTGAAGTGATCTGGGTTCTTGGTATCATTTAGTAAACCTAATATTCTAATTGTCTTTGAGCATATTGTCAAACATAATAATTGCTTGAAAGTCTAGTCTGGATATTGTTTTGTCAGGATACTTTCCTATTGGTATCATTTTGATTTAGTAATTTTAAACTTCATTTGTTTTTTAAGCATCTTATTGGTGAGAAATTGAAAACATATTTTGTTTTGTTATTTTACTTTTCCAGACAGGAGACCTCCTGGAGTTTTGGGACGTGGAAGAGGAAGAGGTAGGGAGGATGGTCCTGCTGGCAGGCAAGCTAAAGGTGGAATTGGGCGTGGGCTAGATGATGGAGGAGCTAAGGGCCCTGGTGGGGGCCGAGGCAGAGGTGGCCCAGGTGGCAGAACTGGTGGAGGCAGAGGTAAGACTTTTTAACCCCCACTCTTCCAAACTCAAACTAAGAATTTGTATCTAAGCTGTAAACTTCAGTAATTTTGGTGTTTAGAGCTAAAAGATTAGGATTGTCAATGGTTATACACATCAGCAGACTCATTTTTTGTGCTTTTTGTTGGCAGGAGGCCGTGGCCGAGGTTGATTCATGATTCCTAAAGACAGGTTTGGTTCCAAATACAAAGTACAAGGTGCCGGGAATGGTTTTAGTGGGGGCAAGTTTGCTACTTTTAAAGGCATGGTGCCCAATTTATATGTTTGTGAAGTTTGGGCTGGTTTAGAATATGTTGTGCTTGTTCCTAGATCTTGGCACTTACGACGGAGAGCAATTGGTTTTTATGATTGTTAGCTCATTTTGTCTATTTAATTTGTGTTTGGAAAATTATCGGTATAAACCTCCATGTGCTTTTTAACAGCTATTATATATGATGGTGCATTTTGATTGCCATTCAAATAGGAGAATTTAGAGCTGGCAATTCGTGCGTTGTCTTGAAGGTTAACTGTACATGGCAAAATTGGCATGATATCTAAAATGGGTAGACACAACAAGATGAACAGAAACATGACTCAAACACATTCTGTACAACATCATGATGCGATTACTAAACGTGTTTAGTTTTCCAACACAACATAATTACAAAATGTGTAACCACAAACACGAAATTGCTAACTCTAGATTGAACTATTTCCCGAGGGTCTGAAATCATAATGCAACTCACTATTGGAACACTCTACAGGCCAAGTGTTGCATGAGACCATAATGGGTAATGAATAAATCAAACAAAAATTACAATAGCTGGGGCATAGTTGCTCTATAGTCTATCATCACTGGCTAAAAATGTGAACACATATTTATATAAGAAGCAGCTGAAGAAAACATCATGGTACAGTAAAAAAACTGGTCTGGATAATACTTTCTAGTAGGGATTGTGTCTGGACTTTTTCAGCATCCTAGGTGACCTAATAGCCAGTGAGCTTGAAGTCCAGGATCGTTTAATCTCAGGAGAGCTATCAGATAACCAACAACACAAACGACCATCCTCACCGCCCGTCCACCCAAAAATGCCTTGATTTTGCCCTCGCCCTTGACCTTGCACGCTCGACATAGGCAAAACTGTTCTAACAACATCTGAATGACCACCCTCGAGAACTGCCTGTGGGGACTGTATTGCTCCAACTCCTATGTAATTTACAGGAAAGTAGCCCAAACTGCCTGTATTAGTCCCACCAATCACCCATAAATGATTGTCTTCACCTGAAGTGTGGCAATCAACGAAATAATCGACCTGTCAAGACAGAAGAATGGTTAGAAAGGAGATCGAAACTCTTAATAGAAGTGCTTGTAATATTGAAAAACTACCGTACAGGATCTAAGGTCCAGCTGTTAGATGCCAATGAGCGGGCATCCTGGAAGTTCACTTCAGTTCTTGCATCTTTCCAATTCCAAACGCTATAAGAGCACAAACGTAAAGTGAAACTATAAGCATCGATAAACATGTGATAGAAACAAGGATAACTAACTTATAGTGTTAAAGAAAATGTGCATTGTGGAACTAGTGTTGTAACTGGAGAGCTTAAAGGCAGGACAAAGTAGGAATCAGACATCATGTGTATGAAGTCAACGTAGTGGTTTGATACCTTAAGGTCTCGACATGCGTCAAACACCAAAGCTTTTGGTAACCCTCACCAAAGAAACCAACTTTTGCAATTGAATTCTCCGCATTAATCACCTGAAAAGTTGTAATAATAATTATAATCAAACAAGACAGAATACAAGAAGATGGAGATATAAGAAATCAAATTAGACAAAGATCAGGCGTTTTTAAGGCATGTTCCAAGCAACATGGACATTCAAGCCACTGAAGGGTACACATATTTTGCAAATACATAGCTTATAGAAATTCAACAGGCACTTTTTAATATAAAGCAAATAACTGACTTGTTGAGTATTATACTTACTGATTCTAGATGGTCATCTTCATTAATATCTCCACTAGTATCAAAGATACACATCAACCCGTCAACCGAGGCAGACATGACCTTGTTGTCATGGGCGGGGACAAAGTGAACCTATAAACAATCACGTAGCAAGAAAGACAAAGGAACAAGTTTCTAGGATGAGTAGCTTGGTCAAGCAATAACAGAGCTAAAAATTGTGAAGCAGATAAACTTATTTTTGAGTGATGGGATCATTCCCCACAAGATAAATAATGACACCAACCCGGGCAAAAACAGGGTACAAGTCAAACTATATCAACGTGATACTAATTACTATGCTGAAGACCCGACACCTGAAATACTAATACTCCAACGTTGATACAAAATGTTAAAACAAAAACTTTAAGTTCCACAGACAACAAATAAACATATCTGATGTCTTGTACAACTTCATAACTGCATGATTTCATAGTATAGTGGGCTCCAAATGAGGATACGAAGCTATGATCAGCCCTGATAAGCAATAATAAAACCGACCTGAGTAACATCGTCCACATGAGATTCCTCCAAGCATGCAACCTGCCTCTTGTTCCTCCAATCCCAAAACATCACCTAAGTAAATTGAAGAAACAATTACACAAAATAAAGCTACCAGTGGAGAAAGTTAACATACAGGAGCACCAAAACAATTGATTCTAAAAAAACATCTTGTGATAAATCAGCTCTTTCAACTACCACTGATAGTCATTTTCACTGGATCTAGTTGATGATCAATACCTATTGAGCCAATAGTACAAAAAAAAATGACTCATTTTGGGTCATGATCTTGTGCTACAATTGAAGTCCCAAGAAGAATAACTTCTTTCGGTTTAAACCATGAATTTCCTAAGGGGTCCCGCAAACTCGCGGTTGGCACTTTTAACCAGTTTTAAAACACTCAGACAAATCCCCGTTCGAGGGAAGTCACAATTAAAGCTCATCCTTCTTCCCAGCGGTGTGTTGAGCGCAAGCGCTCTTCCACTCACGCAGCTTGTGTAACCAACTGCGCCACTACCCTTAGGTCAACAAAAATAATTTTGGCACGGAAACAAACACGGGCTGGGAGAGTTAAACCTGAGATTTACAGCCAGCAGCAAGAAGATTGCAGCCATTTCCACCAAATGAGAAACTGAAGATCTGCTGAGAAGATCCCGCATGTATAGATGACACCTGCAGTTTATTTTCTCACTCTAGTCAGTTATCAGCCAAACTTGCTCTTAACTACATCACCTATAAAAAAAAGCTCACAACTTTGAACATTCAAATTGATGGAGATTTTGTGGGTACCTGCTGGAATGTTCTGGTGTCCCAAGCTCTGACTGTTCCATCAGAAGAGCAAGAGTGCAAAACATGAGGGGTCGAAGGACCTGAGAATGAGATATGGTTGATGGTATCAGAGTGACCTTTACACTCTCCCATGTACTGACCAGTCGCCAGCGAGTACAATTTCACTGCATTCGTCGAAAGCGACACAGCCATCGACGTCCAATCATCTCTTCCGATCCAAACATTCAAATAAATTGTTAAATTCACAATCTTTTTTTCGTTTGATTTCACAAAAACTAAGAATCGGAGAAGAAGATGATCGGAGACTTACTTGGGCACAATTTGGAAGACGTAGTCGTCGCCGAAGTTGGTTTGGACGGAGTTTTTGAGACCAAAGCGCTTCGATGGATTTGGAATCGGATTTGGAATTGAATTGGGATTGGATTGTTCTTCTACTTCCATCTCCATTGAATCTTCCATGTCACTGTCTGTGCTAGCTCTTCGCAGCTTGGGAGGTAGACGATGAAGCAAAATCTGGGATTTTAGGGTTTTGGTCGCTATGTATTGCCACGTCACCTTCTCAAAATGTCAAGCAGGGCTGACAATTCAGGTCATAACCCATGACACGACACGACACAAAGGTCTGTGTGGTGTTCATATATAGACTAGATTGAGGTCCCGTGCGACGCACGGAGAAGTGCGATGATATTGAAACATGATAGATTTG
>JAYMSZ010002725.1:0-11547 GCA_036897665.1 Pelargonium citronellum
ACCGCCCAGAGGTTGCCTGAAACTGAATATTGATAAGGCTGTTTTCGAGGACCGGAGCAGGTGTGGTGCCGGATGGGTGGTACGAGAAGGGTTTGGGGTAGAGGCTGGAACTGTTGGGAGGTAGTGGCAGAAGTCAGGTGGTGGAAATGCTCGTGGTGAGGGAGGCCATTAAGTGGGTTTGAAACAGAGGTTGGAGTGGTCTCGTGCTTGAGTCAGATTCGCAAGTGGTGATTCGAACTTTACAAGCTGGGGGAGGATTCCAGTGCATTTGGCTTGGTTATTTTGAATATTTTAGCTACTACAGCTAAATTGGGTTATGTGGAATTTGCTTTTGTTCGTCGGTCTATGAACCAAGGTGCTCATGTGTTGACTAGGTCGTCGGTCTCTTTGTTAGGTTTGTTTGGATGGGTTGGTTTAGGATCCCCGGAGAGATTTTACCTTTGTTATATGATGATTTGATGCATTAATAATATATGCAGTTTGAAGTACAAAAAAAAAAAAAAAATTGCATGATAAATTCATATCACGGGAAGATGAGGACAAATGCAAATCAAGAAAGTAATATCTGAGCATAAATGATAGTTAATAGTTTATTAGAACCTGTCACTATACTGATGCAAAGTATCTGCAAGCAAATATGTTGGGCAATTGAACATGAAATAATTTCAGTTGCAAACAAGGATTTTCCTTTGCACAACTTATGAGGTAAACATCACCAAATAAATAAATAAATAAAACAAGCATATGCTAGAGCTATTATCAGACAAGGTACCTCTCTTCGGCAATACTGTCCACATAGAATATCAAGATAACTCCAAAGAAAATGGTGCTTAAGAAAGCCCAAGCAGAAAATGGCAATTCTACGCTATTACCCTGAAATGCTCGAAAGGAAGAAGGGAAAAAGTAAGCAAATATCCATGAAGATCCAGTATCGTTGAGATCAAATAAAGAAATTCTTCGAATCATGCTTTGCCTAGTGCTGAACCAAATCAAACTTAATATTGAAACTGTTTTTTTTTTTTTTCATTTTTAATAATACAAAGAAGCTTGATAGATCACAACTTACTATGATCATGTCCCACATGGCAACAGGAAACAGGAAACATGTTGCAGAAGCAATAGTTACAGCATGAAGTCTCCTTTTAAGTTGATTCTGAAAGCAGAAAATGGGTGTAATAAGATGCTAAAATATCTATAGCGTCTTTTGAGAAGTTTCTAGACAACCAATAAAGCACGAGTTGTAGATAGAACAATTCAACACCTTCAGTGAAACACGTCGGGCAATAACTCTTCTCAATGCTGATAAGATTCCAGCAAGGATTGGAATTACCATTTCTGTCATACCCAGTACTTGTTCTACTTCTTCTGTTTCAACCTCCGTATCAGGGCTATCTTTGAATGGTATTTTTGGGTTAAGTTCACAATAAAACAACTGTATGCTCTGATAAAGAGAGGGTACTAAGAAAGCAATCAAACCATAAAATATAACAGAAACAGAAACAGAAACAGAAACAACAAAGGTTACTGTACTAAAACACAAAACCTTATAATCTCAGTACGAGGCTATGAGAGATTGATCAATGAACAAAAAGGATATAGAATGGAGAATTAGTGGCCATGGCCCAGCCTTGAGATAAGAAGTAGAAGGATGCTAACATTGCAATGAGCCCACCAACCTGACAAAAGATAAGGAAACACCCATTATATTTAAGGAAGAAAAGATCATAATTTTTTTTCCCAGTTCATCACCATTAGTGACATGAACACCATGCAAATATTTAATAAGTGGAAATTATTACATGATAATTCCTATACTTTAAAGTTAATACTTGACAAGAAAAAAAGTTAAAGCATTGCTATGAAACTACTGGGTCCTGTCCCCAGGCAATGATAAATGTATAGACTAAGCTGAAGATGAAAAAAAAAATCTAAGATAATTTGCCCTGTTGTAAATGTGACAAAAATATGAGCTTCTGTGTTCAAGGGATAGCATTGTTAAATCAAAGTGAAGGATTAAGTTACTAAACTTGAAATTGTTAATATTAATAAAAATATCTAGGAGACTTACCTTTTTCCAAACCTGGCCCTTCCGCCCATACAGAACTGCAGATAATACTCCAAGAACAGCACCAGAATACTCTCCCAAAATAGCTCTACAGTTAAAATGAAGAAATTGAAATCAATTTTGACTACTAACACCTAAAGTCTACACCACAGAGATATATAGGGATACCAAAAAAAAAAACACCTTTCCATTTCTCTGTGACAGAAAAGAATTATAAAACGGCAAATGTCTGAACAGGTTAAGCACCAGGTATGTAGATAAACAAAAAAGATAATGTAACATTACTTGTATAGTTGTATTTTATCAAAGAAGAGAACCCTTTATACAGGGAATACAAGACTTGACTAATACATGAAAGAAAATAAGCCTAGGCCAGTGGCTTAATGTAAGGAGGTAAATTAGAAACTTCTAATAAATGATGAAAACTCATAATTTATGGAAATCTTAATATCTTAGAATCCCCTTCAAACTCAAGGTGTTGCTAAATAGGCATATGAGTTTGTTAGAACCACTAAATATTAGACCAAACAAAGGCTTAAAATGGCCAAAAGAAGTGCAAGAACCCATGAACTATAACTGCCAAATCCAGTAAGCAGGGAGTAAAGGCACGCTTGTAAGAGTTTGGTGACGCTGTCGCACAGATGACTAATAGGAACTCCCTGACAACTGTAGTGGTCGGGTTCTGAATATGTTCATGAAGCAAACGATTTAAGTTGAACATTGAGATCATTTGGAAACTTTATAGACATGTGAGGACCGTTGACAGCTAATGCTACCAGCCGTGGAAATTACTGTAGGAGCTCAAGGCTTCTAATCATGTAGAGAAACAGAAACGAGAATGTAACATTTCTTGTATTTGATCACAAGCGAAAACAATTTAGATGTTGTATACAATAGTTGATACATAGAGTTGACTAGTACAGGAAAGGAAATAAGCCTGAACTAAGGGCTTAATGTAAAGAGGTAAATTAAGAATTTATAGTTAAGGATTCTATAAATTATGGGATCTTATATATCTCAACAAGGTACAAAGTAAAAGAGTAAGCACCAGCTAAATCAAGTGAACACAGTTAAAGATTCTGGTGAGGGGGCAGCAAAGGCCTTGTTCAGCAATAGGAAACACAATAGAAAATGATACTGACAAAATTTAAAGCAAACGAATTTTCCATGGAAGTTTTGTCCATCTATTTCATTTTTGGCACTCACAAATCATTTCAGCCATAAACATTATAGGCATCAAAGTATAGTCACAATATAAAGAACAATGATCTAAAGGGTGTACTTGCAAAGCAATGATCAAAAGGTGGGCAAAAAGAAGGAATAGAAATCACAGACACGAGGCATTTGAAACACTCAACAATATTAGTTAGGAACTTACTTGAAATACTTAAAAATAAATATAAATAAATAAATAAAATAAAATAGAAAAACTTACCTAACCGGTCCACATAATTTGAGGCCCTTTCCCCACAATATAAAGTACAAAGCTGTTATACAGCCATTTATTATAGAAGGCACCACCTGAAAAACAACTAGCACTTTAGTACATACAAAATAGCGAGTCAAATTGGTAGTAGGTACCACGTGTTTCCTAATTAAGTGAAATTACTATTTCACCTGCGTATTAGTGAGCGGTCTTCCCTTCCAAGGCTTTTGCATTAGTAAAAATATAATGGTCGATGGAACCAGACAACTGAAGATAAAAAGTACCACTGAAGCTCCAGTTTGAGACAAGTAGCGATACATGGAGTAAACTGACCATATTCTTAGGAAGTTGCCTATTATATGGATAATCTGAAGAGGAGTGTGCCTGCCCCAAAAAACAATATCATTGTTACATTAAAATCAGTTAGTGGCATACCACTAGAGCAAATGAAGTCTCTTAACAGAACAGTAAACTAAAAGTCATAACAATCCAAGTTAGAGTTGAAGGATAATGTCAAAAGAGTAAAATCTTACCAAAAGGCAGACATTGCACCTAAGTAAACTTAAAAACAAAATCATGAACTTCACCAACAACTAGAATGCGCATGTTTGGAAACTACTCTGACGGGTGAACACATGATATCATTTTTTGATTAGCTGAACTAAGCTATATAATGCGCATGCTTTATACAGCTGTTATCATTTCCCTGCAGAAGATTCATTTTTTCTTTTCTTCCTCGGTATGGTTGAATACATAAAACTGCAAACTAATTATTCCTTCCTAACAAGAAACAAAGACAAAAGTTTAAGTTTCTTCATTTTTTCCCTAAATCACTTGCAAACAAACAGAAGACCATGAACACTGACACCAGGAACAGATTAACGAAATTAAAAACAATGATAATAATAACGCATTAATTCATAACATAAAATTACAAAAATGAAGGCATGGAAGAGAGCACATAGTTGTGTATCACAGGTTACACATCAATCCACTGCCACGAACTAAACGTAAATCGATACAAAAATTGGACAAATTGCTTTAAAATGTCACTATGATGCGATAATGAAATGAATTTTATTCTGTTTGTGTAGATTTTGTAGGGAAAGAGAAGATACAGAGTTAGGGTTTGAGAAAGAAGAAGAAAACGCATGTACCTGAAATGAGATCCTCCTCCTACTCCTCGGTCTTCAGCAATATGGTTTGGAGACATCATTTTGGAGAATCTCTGCTGCGTATGTAACGATCAATCAATGTAAATGTGAAACCGAAATTAACTCGAACTTTGAAGGGAATGGAGTTGAATCTCCCAAAGTCCTCTCCCCCAACCAAAGCTTCTCCGAGGCAGTGACACAGAGAAGAAATCTTGCACCGTTTTCTTCTGGATCAAGTACCGGGTCTCGTTTTTGGGCCGGGTTGGGAGGCTCGAGCTTGTGAGCCGATCAATTACAAGTTTTCAGGTTCGAGCCCATATTGTGTTGCAACTGGACAGGGTTTGGAAATAAGAGAAAATTCCGTGTACTAACAGTAACTAGGGCCTAGGGGTGTTCATCAATAAGGTCGGACCAGATGTTTGGACCCAACCAGACCGGATCCGGTATCTTGCAGAAACCTCTCGGTCCAGTAAGGTCCGGGTTCGATCCAAAATTCGGTCAAGACATAATTCACATTTTTATTTAAATATAAATTGTGACAAATACATGGTAAGCATAAATAAAGTGAAAAAGTAGGGTTCTTGTTGTTTGAACTTCGAAGATGAGCACATTAGAGTCGCCGGAAATGAAAGACATCATTGATGGTGAACCTTTCCCCGTAAAAATGAGGAGAAGGAGAGTTGAATCTTCTATTTTTACTTTATTTTTGCTACGAAATTGTGGCAACTTGTCGTTGCTTTAATTTGTGATGTTTTTTTTTTGTTAAAGTAATCGTGTCTCAAATTTTCGTAGGAATATCCATCATGATTTCATGTTCTCTCACAAAATTCAAGCAAAATTAAGATGGAATCAATTGCAACGGTCATACAATGCAAAACTACGACAAAAAAATGCGTCGTCGCGATTTTAGTTTTTATTTTATTTTAATGTCATACATATATTAGATCTGACAATTTAAACTCAAATTCACTGACACCTGACTCTTAACCCAACTTTTGACCGATCCACCAACTTTTAAATCGCCTGGATCAAGTCAGGTAAGACAAAACCGAATGATTCAGTACATTTTATGCCTTAGAACTGATATTATATCATAGATGTGATTTCCCAACTATGCATTATATTAATAATAAACCATAAGAGGTATATATTAAAATTCATCATACATGGTTAGTCTCATTGTGAAACATTGAGGGTAGTAATTTTTTTGTTTCACCATCATATCCTTTTGTATAAAGTAGTGCACTCACTCTGTGTTATTATCTCTCTTACAAAGTCATCACAATTTTGAACTTGATTCCATTTGCACCCTATATTTTCAACCTGAAATGCATTATTTCTCCTACAACAAACATATTATTTTATTACAAAAATATAAAATCTTTAACAACAAAATGGGCAATCCATGAAAATTTCAAATTATAACAAGTCATAAACCTACAAATTGTGTCCTTGCCAAAGTCAGGTCTTTTCAAAACCTTTGTTGGATGGAAGTGTTGTTAGAAGAAGATTCATTGGCTTTTCCCCTCAATTGTGCATGCACCCACAAAGAAGCAACTAAAAAGAGTCAAAAGGAGTCAAAGTGAACCATATTATGAAGAAAACAATTCAAGAAAATCTTGAGAACCCTATTGCCCCATCCTCTTGTCACCACACCATGGCCCATTCAAGCTGTCCTATCTCATTCTCACATCTTTGGGTGCAAATGCAATGCATCTACTTGCCTTTAATGCCCTAAAACTATTCTTTATTCAACTTCTCTCATTCCTATCATTTATACAATGAATTGGCAACATCCACCACATTCTATTTTTCCATATCTTTTGTAGGACCTTTGCTCTTGATTCTACTCTCTCTCTCTCTCTCTCCATAAATATTTATAATCATTGTAATTAGCCTTGTTCCAATGATATAACACCAAGGAGGTGACCAAAGAAATTGCTTCACCAATAATTACCACTAAGAAACTATTGTGGCCATTGCACATATAAATATCCCAAAGTCAATCTGTGTTATAACAAGCATTTTTCAGCTTATTTGAACACCATTAAAATGATAAAAAAAAGAAGAAGAAGAAGAAGAAGAAGGAAGCTTTATGAACATTTCCATTATCAATATCCATGAACTCCAATTGAGGTTTCTTCAATTCCTCCTTTACTATGAAATGGACTTTTGCTCCTATTTCAACTAAGCTTAGAAGAGAAATGTGTTCACATATGTCCCCTTGAAATTAAGTGGCTCAATGCACAAGCTCCCATCCTTGTGGGGGCATAGAAATAGTCATTTTTGTATGCAACCTTACTTTTGCTTTGCAAATGACGTTTCCTATACTTGAACTCATGACCTCAATATCACAAGGCAACACTCGCCTCCCAAAGAACGTAACAAAACAAAACAAAACAAAAATTTACTTGAATTGGTCTTGTTGCAGATTGGATTATCCCGAAAAAGATGTCACGACGAACAAAAAATCCTGAGCATCATAGTTGGCACATACAGCTAGTTCATCAAGTTTGTTCAGATGTAACTAGCAAGCTGTGCAAAAGATGATCTTAAAAATCTGCTGATTGCAAATTTGCAATACAGAATTGCAAAATTTGTGAGAAGTTGACAGCAAATATTGTAGGGGCTAAGCAAACATATCTTGTCATTGAAACAATCTGATATATTTTGTCATAAGATGAATACCATACACAAACAATACATCAAAATCAAGTCCCATTTTACGTAGCGAAAAATCTTTCACCCTCTAATCTCCTCTGCCCTACACGGCAACGATGACATACAAGATGCCAGAAGCTACAAACTTCTTCCAATAATCAAACTAAAAGTATACAGTTTCTTGTCTTTTGGCTTTTAACTCTTTGTGAACCAAATTATGCAAATATGATTAGCATCTTTTGGGATATTGATGGACAATAGGTAGTAGTAGCATTTTCATGTGGTTGCAAGCCTCAGGGCTGTAAGGACCAAATGTGCATTCAAAGGGTCCATGTTGATCCATAGCATGTTTTCTCTCCATATCTGTCTGTAAACAATTGATCCATCTCTTGTTCCTCATGTGAATTTGTCCCCCGCTGCTCTAAGCCTCGATCAATGGCACTAACTTTACATTCTTGCATCAGCTCGCATTCCTGCCGTAAAAGAACAGTTACAAAATTATAACCATGTAATGAAGAACAAGAACAAAACATTTCAGTTTCTATTTTTATAAGTACTGAATTATATCTCACCTGCAGTACTTGTGCTTTCGGGGCATCTTCTGTGATCGAGTTCAAGCCATAACATGAACTAGCAGCTGCAAGCTCCATGGAAAGAAACTGAGTTTAGGGAACACATGAAACAAGACAGAGTCAAGATTGTTATGTGACACATGTTTAATAAATAAGATTTTGAGCTTTCTTGGTTTTTCGACAGATATATATACCTCGACTTGATTCTGCAACGAGTGCACGTAGTTGATTATTTCGTCCAACGTTCCCGCCATACCCATTGTCTGTGAAATTCATAGTTCAATGATAGAACATAATTGGGATCATTATAAGTACCCTTGCAAATAACAAATAAATGGGTTTTATAGCTATACCTTGTGGCATCCAGGGACAATATTCTGCAGACATTTTAATTTGTTATTGATTTTTGCTCTCCTCACCTGAAAATAGAAAGAAAAAAACAATATATATTAGTACTAAAGTTCAATTCTTTGTCCAATTCAACATACAAATAGTATTTTTATATAAGAAATATACCCTTTCTGCTAAGCTGTGACTGTCAGTAGCTTGGCCTCTTCTGGCTCTAACATGAATAAATTCCTCAGTTTCTTCATGCTCTTTCTCTCTTCTCACCACTCTCTTTCTTTACCTAGACTCTGTAAACACACAAGCAACAAAAGGGTAGGCTTAGGAAACTGAAAATTTCAAAAAACAAAAGAACTTAGGGACTAATATGTAAACAAATTGAGTACCTTTTTCTTGTTGTTGTCACTGCAGTTTCCACCAGAACCAGCAGCAGAAACTGTTGGAGAGATGCTACTAAACCTGCTCTTGGATTGTTCAATTACTTTTCTCCTTTTCCTTTGATGGAAAACATCTTCAGCTGAGGCAATTGTTTGAACTGGCATCGGTTTCGAGCCATTCGGGTGGGAAGTGCAGGGAAGGTTGCTATGACTATGAGCATAATAGCTTGTCTGGAACAAAGGTTGTTGCTGGTGGTGGTGGTGGTGGGCTAAAGAGGATGAGCAAGTTTCTATTGAGAAACCTCCAAAGTTTAGGCTCTCCAAGAAGCTGGGATTTTGCTCAGCAAACTGGTTGATGACTTCCATTTGCATATCCAAATCTTGGAAATGGAGGGAAGGATTGAAAGTCTGCATTTCTTGTCCAAAACCTGCCATCACAAGTCTTCAAAACTTTATAGTATCTTGGAGGACTCAAATGGAAGCTTAAATAACAGAAGAGATGTGGATGTGGATGTGGATGTGGATGTGGATGTGTGCAATAATTATAGAGTTTTTGTCCTAGTGTTCCATTTATTTTAACACAGCTAGTTTCAATGCCAATCTAATTTTCTTTTCCTTTACAATTAAGCAAGTTTAAAGAAAGTGGCAGCTTCATTTTCTGAAGTCACTACGATTTTTTTTGCTTTTGGTGACAATCAAAAGTATGCTATCACCGATGAATACACAAACAGCTGGGGTTAGAAACATTGACTATTGGGCTGTCACAGATAAAACTTAACAAAAGTAAAAATTTAGATTTTTATTCTTTCGGTGACAACTTTTCCGTCGCACAAAGATATGTTTTTGTGACAAACTTCTTCCCGTCATGCACTTGGAAACTTTCCATGACAGCACATTTGGTGACAACAATTACTAACTTACATTATGTTGCCCCAAAAAAATGAAATTTCTTGTGGGGAGTTACATTTCCCCTCTAGAGTAGGGTCCATTGTCACTCATAGTACTGTTTGGAGTTGGAGCTGAAATGCTCCAATTGTGTAAAAAGTGTCTTCTTTTCTGGTGCTAAAAAGAATTAATGATTGGGTTGAGGGGAAAAAAAGACAGAAGATAAGAACAGTTACTGACCTTGTTACATGTTCTTGGTTTCAAGAACATGAGTCAACAAGTAGCAAGAAATTTGTTTTGTGGTACTCTGAATAGTGAAACAGGTTCTTGAAAACAAGAACATGATCCCAGAATTTTTGCCCCATGTTGGTTGGGTCATAGGGAAGTTGAAAACTGTTCATGCTCTTGCACCACACATTTCAGTTCTGTGAAGTGTGAAACAGAAAGGACCATCTGAGAATATGATCATTACCATGGAACTGAGGGTGTGCAACCTGCAAATTGAGGTCAAGTCCATGGAGAGATGTCAGATATGTGAATCTAGGTAAGTTCATTTTGTCCTATTGTTAGTGTTACTTTGTATCTTGACATAATCAAACATAAAGAAAGGTTCTTTTTCCTTTTTCTTACTGTTGTGAAGTGTCCAAACATAGTGTAAGATGTTATTTTTTGGTGGAGTTGGAGCATAACTTGTCAAGTTGTTAATAAATTTCATTCATACTTCATAGTACTGATTTTGTGTTTATGCATTCAACTTAGGTTGTTGAAAACTATTTAGACTGCTTATCCATTAAAGGGTTGCAGGTTTGCAGTCACTAAGTACAAAATTACCATTCTAAAATGTTGGGCCAAGTGGTTAATACCACTTTGGATTCCCTCTTAGGTCTCGAGTTCGAGCCTCCTTGTCGACGGTATGGGGTGGGATTTGTGGGGTGGGGTTTAGGGTGACGCTCCCAAAGGGAGTGAGAAACATTGTTACTTCGAGTATGATGTCCCGTTGCTATAAAAAAAAGAATATATTTAGTCTTTGGATAACGTATGAATTATAATTTTTCGGTTTTAGAATGTATTTAGTCTTTAGGTCGGAGTTTCAACCAAACCAATTTAAAAAGTTCATCACGTAATGGTCGAAGCACATCTCAAATTAAGGCGGCAAAAGAGGCGCACATATAGAGAAAGGATGACGGATAGAGGAAGGGAAAGGAGAAAGAGGTCGATATGGTTTTAAAAATAAGAATGAGAGTGTACCCTTTACAAAGATTGTCGCTCACAAAATTCTGGTGGGATTCGAAAAAATCTCGTGTGTGAGGTTTTAGTAACTATCCCTCGCAATTTTTTGTTGTTTGGTCTCCTTATGCATTTCGGTTTGACCTCTTTCCCCCGCCATGTTCTCGTGTGTTTCGGTTAATATTAATGAAAAAACACATACTTTCATCACGTGAGGAAAATGTGGGCCCAATTTTAAAAAAATCATATATATATATATGCCAAATATTATTAACAAATGTGTACATTTCTCTCATGTGATGAATGAGTATGTACTTTTTCATGTCATGTGGACGTTTTGTGTAAATATCACTTAAAATTAATTATAGACATGAAGTTCTTGGTGTGGAAACTCGAATTTAGAATGACATATGACACAACATTATTATTAGAGATAATTACCAAATTTTTTAGCCTAACCTTACCTCAGTTGTCTCATATTTTTCGCTGTGTGGGCTTGGGCTTGTGCAGACTCGCAGTCCTGTGAAATTGTTGCTAGCAAAGGTACTAAAACGAAGCCCAAAGGTAAGTGAAACAACAGTATGTGTTTTTTCGTTTTGTTTTTTAAAATTAAAAAACTTTATTACACAGAAGATAATAAATAAACAATGCAACAGTTCTTCAAAAAAACAATGCAACAGTGTTCACTCAACCTAGCACAGACATAAAACTGGATAGCCTAACCAACTCATAAACTACTTTGTTTGTTGAGCGGAACTCAACACTATTAAAAGAAACTTTGAGCAATATAGACAATCTTCTACTTTCTTTCTTTTTTTTCTTTTTTATTTTATTT
>JAYMSZ010002726.1:0-11546 GCA_036897665.1 Pelargonium citronellum
ACGGTTGCCTCCCCCCCGTCTTCCATTACCTTCTCGCCCGATCCAGCCAATCCCAGTGCATTCCAAGTCGTAAAAAACAACAGCATCACAGTTTATCTTTATTATTCAAACTGTTAAACCAAATCAAAACCGAATAGTCCAATAAAAATACAATATGGTTCATTTTGTTTTCAATATGTTTTGATTGAGAAACCAACTCTTAAGTGAATTTCTAGTATTGATTTGATATAAAATAAAATAAAAAACGACCATAACTTGCACGTGACAAATACCAAATTCATCTAATGTTCAATGAATCTTATCATACCATCGATTAATAATTATATTCAAAATTTGAATTCAATTACATATGTAAATTACAATCCACCAAAAGAATTAAATCAAACCCATTAACTTATCCATTAATTCTCATATATCATCTCCAATAACATACACTAACTCAACCCAATTTATAAGGATTGACTTGACTCACCAAAAAAGGCACATTCAAGTCTACCTTTTGGAAACAAATAATGCCAATAAATAAAGAAACAAAATCAAATTAATAAAAAATTAAATAAATTAGAAAGTGGAAAACGAGGAAAGAGAGAGTGGCAACAAAAAACAAAACTGTGTGTCGTGGAGAGGAAGGTGATGGCTTTGTATTTGATGCGATAAATTAAAAAAAAAATAAAAAAAATAGAAATGGGAGATGGTGCGGTGCGGGAATCCAGAAAACTGCACCCAACTCAATCTGACTCATCATCTCTGTGGGGTCCACGAATTCGGACGTTTTTATTTTTTGCATTTTCCTTATTTTCTCATCAAATTCTTCGATTCCATTCAATTTGCAGTTCGCATCAAAACCATACAAACCAACGGAAATCCGTTTCCATAACCACTGCTTAGCTCCCGCCACAGCGTTGAATTCGTTTTTTTTTTCTCTAATTCGATTGGATTTATTTTATTTATTGAATCGTGTTCCTGACCTCTTCTTTTCGGTTACCCATTCTTCTGCTGTTTCTGTATTCCAATACCCAGATTTTATTTTCTCCAATTTGTTTACTTGTGTGTGTGAATTTGGTGGAAGATCGTGAATGATGGCTTTATCTGCATTTTAGAGGTGAGGGAGGTTGGTGGGTGAATTTGCGTCATTTTATTGATTGATTGTTTTGTTTAATTTTTAATTTATGTTTCTTTCTTCTGAATCCATCTCTTTACCAAGCACTGACCTTTCCTTTTTCTTATTTTTCTTGTATTTGCTGTTTGGGTTTTTGTTTATATTCCGTTTTGCTTTTGGTTTGTTAGAGTTGGCGTGGAGTTGCAGGATCGGTTTCTGGCTTTTGTTCTTCTCCAAGGGTCAGTGGCTCAGTGTTGGTTTTTATACGTTCAGGTAATCGGTATTGTTCTGATCCATCTTATGTTTTTCTTGTGATTTGTATGAACAATGAATAATCTGGGATTGTTTTGCATTTTAGTAAGAAAAAAGTGAGATTTTTAATGGGTGTCTAGCAAAAAAAAAAAAAATCAGATTTTTAATGGGATTTGAGTGCTTTCTCAGTTATGATCCAATCGTAGTCAAACTTGTTACCTGTGTAAGATTAGGATTTAGGATGGTACAATGTTTAGTCTAAAATGGCTTTTTATAGTTTCTTCACTCTTCAGTTTGGGATGATCCATTTGATTTGTCGTCGGTTCAAATCGTATGTCTATTTCATCAGTGCTACTTATGTCACCTATCTGATACCATGATAATTAGATTTCTGGTTTTGGTGTTCATCCATTAATTACCTGTGATCCCTTTGTGATCCTTCTGTTTTCTGTTTTGTCGTTTTTTCATTTAAATTTTGTTGACTTTGATTATTGAATCTTCCTAAAGTCAATGGCGTGATCTGCTATTTGCCAATTACACTATAAGCTCTGCTTTACTCCTTTAGACTTGGAGTTTAAGGAGTTCATTGATTTGGGAACACGCAGTATTAGTGACACCTAACATTTTCTATGTAAGATTTATAGGCGTTGCCATGTAGTTTATTACGGTCACTTTTTGAACCTTTGAATTTTGAGTATATTGGAGTATTCAAATGTCGTTGAACTTTGGACTGAATACGCTTGGATAGGCTAACTGTGTATGTGTAATGGATATGGATTCTATATAGATTAAGTAGAGGGTGTCCTGATAATGCATTATCAAGCATCAAAATTTTGCTCTTTCGCTGAAAATGTATGTGCACGTTCATACTACTTACAGATCTATTGTTTGAAACTTGTTGATATGATACTTGTTTGGCGAGGCCATATTCTATCTTACAAATCATTAGGCACATGCCTGAAGGACAAGGAATAGCTTTACGATGATTTTCCCTTTCTTAACGTAAAACCTTAAAAGAGTTTGAATTTTCTAAGTTTGAATGCTCTCAAGAGGAGAGGCTTATGTTATAATGCTATGTCATTCTGAAACCGGTTTCTTCTCACTATGTTGTTCATTGGATGTGGCTGTTAAGCCGGCATTCTTTTCAAGCTCAAGATACATCATAATACTAGCATTATTTTAGCAATAGTTTTAAATATTTGTTCTATTTTTCAGGGTAACTTTGTTTCTTCGTCGGCCAACATTCTTGAAAAGCGCTAGTAGTTGAGACTTGAGGGAACTTTCGGAAAATGTTGGGAGGAAACAACCCTAATCCCATGCTTCCAGTTTACCTTGATGAGAGCCGTTTCCAATACCAGACAAATGCGTCAAATCAGCTACAGTTAATTGGAAATCGTGAGTTTTCATTTCTTTTTCTTACCAAAATTTGATCAGTAATTTATTATTTAAATATAACATGCGATCTTGATATGAATGGTATTTTACATCTTGGCAAGGTGTATCTAGTACACTATAGAATGGTATATATTGTGGTAACTTATAATATTTGTCTTGAGAGCTCACCCTCAACGCCTTAGGAATGTTGATTCAAATAAATATATCTAAACTTGGGATGGAAGGATTATGACTAGGGCGGTGGATGATAATTTAAAAAAGACAAGTTACTATATAGATATCTTTGGAGTTAATTGTGCTATGGATACTTTTGATGTACTATATCACGTCTAATTCTGGTTGATATTTGGAATATATTGAATTCTGAGGTTATAGATATTTCTTTGCTTCACATATTTTTTTTGTATTGGTGGGCTGATGACTTTCATTCTATATGTCAGTACCAGCTGGATGTAATGTTGATCCTGTAAATTACTTAGGAAATGAGCATACAACTCCTATGCATCGTCCTAATAAACGAGGCAGGGATATGGAAGACAATTCAAGGCAGCAAAAACTTCAGATATCCTTGAATTATAACATGTGTAAAGATGAAGCTGACCGCTCAGCAAGCATTCCAAATGCAGTATCAACCGGCCTAAGGCTATCATATGACGATGATGAACGTAATTCGTCCGTCACTACTGCAAGTGGAAATATGACACCGGCACCTTCAATCATCTTGTCCCTTGGTGACAATATAAGGACCGAGCTTGATAGACAGAAAGAAGAGTTTGATCAGTACATTAAAATTCAGGTAATGCTACCCTCTGAGTAGATACAAACATATATGATATATATGGCCTGCCAGCTCATCAAGGTGTTGAATTGAAATAATTATGTGGTTAACTTTGCCCAATTTTTATTGTTTCATCAGTTTATAAACTGGTGATTGTTTTGCTACCAGAATTTTATAATTCATTTATTCATGTTTTTATTTTTATTGGGAGTAGTTTATTAGACATTTTAAGAACATTCTCAGTTATCAACCACATTGATAGTCCCCACTTTTATACTAATTTGAATTTAGTTCGTAATACGAATTTCTAAAAGGTCCCTCCTAACAATGACCCAGACTGGTACATTAGTCATTATTGTCAAATTAAATATTGTTGAACTATGTGTTTTATGTGGACTTTGAACTGGCCTGGTGTTTGTTGATATTGGACATTGTGTAACCTTTAATAACCATGAATGCGGATTTCGAAGCCTGGTTGAAGGATGTGTTGCATGTGAATTTTTTTTATCCTAGTTTCTGTCAAAGATGGACATTGTGTTGAACAACTATGAATTCTGATTTTAAGTCCCCGCTGTCATCCTACATTATATTTCATTTCGCTAGGTATTATAGTCGTGTAATCGGAATTTTTATGTGATTAATTGGTTCTGAATTAATTAGTTCTCGCAATACTTGAAACAGGAAGAGAATTTGGCCAAGGGAGTGAGGGACCTGAAGCAGAGACACTTGGCTTCTTTCCTTGCTTCTATAGAGAAGGGCGTTACCAAGAAGCTACACGAGAAGGACTTGGAAATAGAGAACATCAACCGCAAGAACAGGGAGCTTGTTGATAGAATAAAGCAAGTGGCCGTGGAAGCGCAAAATTGGCACTATAGGGCTAAGTACAACGAGTCGGTTGTTAATCTGTTGAAGAATAACCTCCAGCAGGCAATTTCACAGGGTGCTGATCTAGCAAAGGAAGGATTTGGAGACAGTGAAGTTGATGATGCCGTGTCGTATGTTGACCCAAATAACTACCTGAACATTCCTGGTGGAGCTGCAAGGAATGTCCAGAGCTCAAAGGAGCACATGATTTGCAGAGCATGCAAAGTGAAGGAGGTCTCTGTCTTGTTAACACCTTGTAGGCATTTATGTTTATGCAAGGATTGTGATGTTCATATCAATGTTTGTCCTGTTTGCCAGTTGATGAAAACGGCTAGTTATCAGGTATTTTTGTCCTAAATTATCAAAGTAAGTTACTATATAAATGAAAAAATTCAATACCTTTCTTTTTTGTGTATTTTTATTTACATTTTCTTTTCTTTAATCAAAACAATATCTCATGAATTGTATCTTTGAATGTTTTTTTTATATCCTCAAGGTGTTTATGGTCGATCCTGGCTCGTATTATTACTACATGTGATTTTTGTAATGTTCAAAACTAAAAATATACACAATCAAGTACCTTCCCATATTAAAACTACCCAATACAAAAAAGGGGCAAAATCTATTCTTCAAACAGGACGTTCAAGAATTAGGGTTGCAGATAGCTAGCTTGGTGACTCACTTCTCATTCTTTTGAAAACACATTCTCAGATTTTCGCGTAACGGTGCTATACTTTGCGCTAACTGCATGCTTGGAAGATCTGAAAAGCTCATATGACTTGAAATTTTGAATCTTTCTAACAAAATTTGCTAAAAAAATGTACAAGACGACAACTTATTGTAGTGTTTGATCATGTTATTGGTCAACTCCAACCCAATTTTGGTAAAACACCAGCTGAGTCTCTGTCAAGCTGTTGGGTCCTGGTTGAACCAGCCGGTTCTGAGAACATTGCAATACAGCACAGAAAAGGTTGCTGTTGCTTAAAGCCCAAGTCTGCATGTAATGAACAAATAGGATCTTTGTGTTTCTCTGTTTGGTCAACCTTAAGAACTAACATACATTTCATTTTTGTGAAACAGACTTGCCCATTAATTTTATATACTGAAAGCAAATATCAAATCCATGAACACTTTCAAATATTAAGGCTGTTAAATTTGTGTGCACTCATTGAGGAGTAAAGCAAAGAACTCCAAAAAGAAAAGAAAAAAATAAAAAAAATCCCTTGTACTTTAAGTGTAGGCATGGAGAAAATGTAACACCTTCATCTACTTCCAAGCCAAGCCATATACTCCACTAAAACCCTTCATTTTCATGACTTAATCAATACATATAAATTAATACCCAATGAGGAAATGGGATTAAACAAAACACAATATCAACCTTGCACAACAGAAAGTAGATAAAAACATGGATAAATTCTTCTTGGTTTCCTTTCTTGGTTTGCTGATAGTGGCTCTTGTAGCTGCAGATAATGTGGGATATGACAAGATTGGCATGTTTGAGGAGGAGCTTGAAAACTGGGACATAGAAGAAGAAACCGAATTGGAGCTTTTCAACGTTCCATCGTGGACTAGTGAGCGCGGTGGCAAGGTTCTTGTCAATGTGGATAGCTTTGGTGCAGCTGGAGATGGAGTCACAGATGATACCAAGGTAATGCACCAACTTTTGCTTTGCAAGATTTGACAGAACATGAAAATTGTATCGGTTTGCGAGGATGGATATAACTTTTCAGAGGCTATCACCCAATTTTTGAGTCACAATTGTATTTCTTATGAACTGTTGTGACTATCAGGCATTTGTAAGTGCTTGGGAAACAGCTTGCAACACAACAAAATCAGTTCTCTTGGTCCCCATAGGACGTCGTTATCTAGTAAACGCGACAAGATTTAAAGGGCCTTGTGCAGATAAGTTGGTCATACAGGTAAATCTTGAATACTAAACCACATAACCTATACCAAACCAGATAAGTTACGCAAGTTGTTTTGTTACCTTGTACTAGATTGATGGAACAATTGTAGCTCCAGAAGAGCCCAATGATTGGGATCCAAACTTGCCTCGTATTTGGCTCGATTTCTCTAAACTGAAAGGAGTTCTCTTCCAAGGGAATGGAGTGATCGATGGCTCGGGCAGCAAATGGTGGTCATCTTCTTGCAAAAAGAACAAGTCTAATGTACTAAATCTACCCTATAATGTCTCTATGTTCAAGTGCTTAAAGGACATTGAAATCTAACTTTTCTCTTTCTTTTTTTTTGCCTCTTCTTGTTCATAGCCTTGCAGGGGAGCACCAACAGTAAGGATCTTTTTCCATTTCTTCCTGAAAATATTGGTCAGTCCGATTTGTTCGGACCAGAACTTATAAGAGTTTGTTGCAGGCACTGACTATAGAATCAAGCTCAGCAGTAAAGGTAAAAGGCCTTACTATCCAGAACAGCCAGCAAATGCATTTTGTCATTTCCAAGTCTGATTCTGTTCGAGTAACCGGAGTACAAGTCTCATCTCCCGGGGACAGTCCCAACACTGATGGAATCCATATCACTAAATCAACTAATGTTGTTATTCAAGACTGCAAAATAGGAACAGGTTGTCAAATTTCTCCTCTAAAACTCATTCAGAAAATAGGAACATGCTCTATTACCACTTGCATATACTTAGATTTTGCATTTGAATTTCAGGTGATGATTGCATATCAATTGTGAATGGTAGCACTAACATCAAAATGAAGGGAATTTACTGTGGTCCAGGACATGGAGTCAGGTACATTCTGGTTTGTCCCTTGTCGTTTGCAAAGACAAAACTTGCATAATTTCTATATACAATGAAAGATTTTATTGATGTTTTTGGTGGAAAATTCTGCAATGTAGCATAGGAAGTCTTGGGAATGATAACTCTACGGGTATAGTCACGAAAGTGGTCTTGGATACAGCATACTTGAAGGAAACTACCAATGGTGTCAGGATTAAAACATATCAGGTAATGAGCACGAAACTGGACCTCTAATGATTTTGGTGCAATTCATGTTCTTATATACAAGTACCAAGAAGCTATATAGTACAAGAACAAGTTGTAACTGATATGTTCTTTCTTTCTGTCCTTTTCTTGACAGGGAGGATCTGGATATGTTCGCGGGGTGCGTTTTGATAATGTAAGGATGCAAGATGTTGCAAACCCGATCATCATTGATCAATTTTACTGTGATTCCCAAACCCCATGTCCTAACCAGGTATTTAACTGAAATGTGATTGAACACAATCAAGAAACATTGGATCAATGAACAATCTTAGTCATGTAAATGACCCTTCTTGCTCTATCTTATGACACTTGTTTTGTTAGACATCAGCGGTCCAAATCAGCCAGATCATGTACCGAAACATAAGCGGGACAACGAAGAGCGCAAAGGCGATGAAATTTGCCTGCAGTGACACAGTTCCATGCAGCAACATAGTCCTAAGCAATGTGAACTTGGAGAAGAATGATGGGACAGAATTAGAGACATACTGCAACTCTGCCACGGGGTTCGGATATGGCGTTGTCCATCCATCTGCAGATTGTTTAACCTCCAAGGATGACAAGGACTATGATACAATGGATCAAACAGATGAGCCTGAGATTGCAGAAGCTATCAGAGATGATCATACCATTGTGCACACTGAGCTCTGATATTTGGCTGCTTATACTTTATAGTACATATATAGGCACTTAAATAACTTGTGTTATATAGAATACAAAACTGGGTGAGTGTACACTAGATTATACTGGCTAAGGTTTCTTGGAGGAGGAATTTATGGGAAGATACAGATTTATATAGTTTTGAGTATAACCACAAAAGCTGCAGAGAAACTATTGTAAGTGCAGTTGATACTGAAAAGTGATAAAATTAAATGAAATGAGATTGATTATAGTTATTACTTATTACATATGGTTAAACGAGTTTGATACAAAAACAACTTGATTATTAAACGGGTTGAGACATGAACCCAAATCTAATTAAATTCATATCGTGTTGGGTCTTAACCCAAACTGTCAGTCCTGATTGTATGATTTGGGTCTTGTTTAGCCTAAAAAAAACCTATCTTGAGATCTAAGACACAATCTCATTTAGAACAAAAGAAAATACAAGAATGTTAATAAAAGTAATCAGATTTGAATGTGGACAATTAGGTTAAGTTAGAAGAAAGAGCACAGTGAGGGACCACTGATCATAAAATTGGTAAATTATTTTGATAACCAAAACTGAGAAATGTGGATTTCTGTTGTACTTTGTAGAACAAATTTTATGATCTGAATCATCTTATTGAAATAATCAAGATTGGTGCATGTTACATAGATAGATAGATTTATTTATTTATTTCCACCAATACTATATTTGACTATTTGTAGAGTTGCAGCTGTGAAATGCAGACTAGTTGGAATCAACAAGTCACGAGAAGCCACTACCTATATGTTACACATTACAAGATGTGTCCCTACTATAAGAAAAACACCCAAATCACTTATTCAAGACTGACAGTGGGTATGATTCTGATAGGATGTGGCATTTGTAAGCCATGCAATTCTCTTTTGCCAAATTCCAGCCCTCACCTATCCAATACTCTCAGCCTCATTACTCATCCAGGAGTTAATGCATCACAAGTTGAAAGGATATGAAGTACGTCCATTTATCAGTTTAATCTTTTAGGTTGAATCAAGTTTAATTTAGTATTAGAGCTAATTTTGTTTGGGCCTAGTGACCCGTCTTTGTTGCCTGTCTTCTTAGTCCACGACACTCATGTGAGTGAGAGCGTTAACGTATCACGCATTAAAAGAATGTAAAGTTTTTCACCACTTAATATATACACTAAGCATTTGGGTTGAATTAAGTTTAGCATTTGAATATTTGCCTTTACAATGCTACCCTTGATTCGATATACAAATTAATTATTTATTAGAGATGTAATTTTTCAACGGCTTTTTCAACATCTGGTAAAGATCAAGAGTAAGATCGAGCGTCAGTATTCTAAATGTTTAGTTTGTGACATATGATGTTGGAAATAAAGAACAGAACGATAGAATATATGGAAGTGCAAAAAACGATTGAAGAGTTGGCAGGCCGCACAATCTTGCCCCATACATGAACGAACGTGTAGTATTGCAAATTAAAGTGATTTGAGACGTTTTATATCACACGCATAACCATGGAATACATCGGAATTAGATTATGAAAAGTCCAGTAGAGTATAGTATAGCATATCCACATAAACATAAGAGCTGTAGAGTAGCAGCTGCAAAGACAAGAAGATCCCAATGGGAGAGACTTTTTTAGATCAGAGACACCATTTTGTTGTTTCCGTATGCAAATTATTATCTTTGATGGCTTAAATTTCTAGAATGATCCGTGAGCCTTTTTGTACTTTTTCTTGTACCATTAGCTCAACGGATAGTGAAAATAATTAACATGTATAAACTTTAATTAATTGCACATTCTTTTTGCTGGAATGATATATAAATTAAAGTGAGCTTTTTTGACGAGACCCACAACTGAAATCATGTGAATACACTGAAAATGGACCATGAAAAACGACGTGCCTTAATTTAGAATTATAAAAGATCATTAAATTTATGATATAAAATGTGTATACCTAGCTTAATTCTTTTAGTTTTATAGCTGGCTAACATATGATATGTCTTTTTATATCGGGTGCAAGTTCATATATTATCGTGTATGCATGTTTTCTTCAACTATACAAGATTTGAATTTGTGATGTAAAAAGTTATAACAATTAAAAATTCAATTAACAAGTATATATACATCATGAGATGATAGATTTGCATGTGACAAATATGTTGAACTTCACACATTGCAAGGGACAAAGCCAATACATATTTGTGAAATTAATAGGACAATGTAATTAATTAAATAAAGGCTGTGTTGAGAACAGTCTAGATGTATTGTACACCCATAGTTGGTCACTGAATTGTTGCTCTCAAAGTAATGAATAGTAGTAGTTGTAGTGGAAGAGAGAGAGAGAGAAAATGCAGAGGCAAAACCCTAATCAAACCTAATTATAGTAATTATAATAATCATCTATATGATCTCAAATACTAGTGTGTTTTTATCTTTTTACTGTGGTGGTAAAATTCTATTTGCATGCAGTTCACGAGAGGATTTAAAAAAAAAGGGTTCACGAGAGTAGGTAATTATGTAAGCACAAAACGACAGGTTTTGGAAGGTCGTACTTCCAACCCATTCTCTCCAACTCCAAATGTCCATTTCATATTCACTGCGCTGCTCCTCATCATAACCAGACAAACCCGTCAATTTCTTATTAAATTAATTCTTTTTTATAACCATATTAGTGGTATGATACTATTATCGATTATGTATACATTTAATTGATTTTAGCCAATAATACTATCTAGTTATATGCATATAAATGTGGCTTCTACAAACCCTCTGCTATAGACAACATGGACTTTGATTGTGAAATACAGAGTGTATATTATTATATGTTTTATTAAGTTGATGTATCTTATTTTTCTGAAGTATTTCTGTTGATGTAATTGATTTGGAAAATATTGTATAATTGATGGACATGGCCATCCCATCAAAAAGAAAAAAAAAATTATCTTGTCAGTCTAATTTGACAACATTGATATAAATTAGACAAATTTAAAATAAAATAACATGACTAAGCTTTTATATTGAAATAAAAATTAATTAAATAACAATTTGAAACAAAATTAACAATTAAAGAATTGAAAAAAAACTATTTCACACTAAAAAATAACTTTTTATAAATAAAACCAACAACACTCGAAATATGGCCTGAAGTTACTTGTCCAAATAATTGTTAATGACGAAAAGGGAATTGATGCAAGAATTGTAGGTTGGATCTCAAAATTTATCTCTTATCAAGAACTATGAGCCATGCATATAGATAAAAAGTAAAATCTAGAAAGAGAAGCTTTGTTTGGTTGATGGGAAAATTTGAGAGGTGAAAGAGAAAACAAGTCAGAAATATTTGCTTGGTGGCTGTGGGAAACACTACACTCAACAATGGCAGTTTCGTAAATACTTAACGATGGTTACATGACATGGTTTCACAGAAAAAAGAATGCTATTTGTCCCAAATTCTGTACAAAAATTGTTGTACAAAATGATGTGGCAGGCTACGTGGGAG